>DWHP01001649.1:0-15695 GCA_018247895.1 Parnassius honrathi | reverse complement strand
TATATATATATATTGGAGGATGTATTGGAACTAACTATATTATCAGTCTTTCGAACAATGCAAGTACGAAGATGATTGATATTTTCAGTCCCAAAAATAATGGCTGGACGTTTGAAGATGGTAAATATGGTTCTCATTGATTCGATTGAGATCAATCACCGGGTTTTGTTAGTGAGTCGCTGGAGCATAAATCAGGTAATTTATTTTCGTTTCTCATAATTTTCATGTCTCTTTATTATTTCAGATCAATATCGAGATTGGCTCGATGATGAATTGTCTAATTTCAACGACGATGACAATGAAGTATTTTAGACAAATTTTTATACGTGATAGAGCCACGCTGCAATTATATTATGGTTGTAGCACGAATGGGTCGACTTAACCGGGGAAGGACCACGCTTTCATAGAATATCAGCGTAAAATAGCAGCTTAATACTGCTTTGTTTCGTATGGCGAGTGTAGCTATCCGGAGACCCTTTTATACTGGAAACAAGGCATTCTATCTAAGTCCTCAGGGTAACAACGCATCTGCGTTTTGATTCTCAATCGAGGATAAATATAGACGTCTATGGGCCACAGCATCAACTGACTATCAGGTGGACTGTGTGCTCGTTTGTCATCCTTATTCTATAAAAAAATGAAGATTAGAGGTCAGTAAAATACTTAGAAATATTAAGGAACTAATATTTTTTCAATTTTGTTTTTTGTAAGGTTAATTCCCAATAAATAATTATTTGAAAAAAAAGCTGTTTTTTTAATGAATTTATTAATGCTTAGTCAAGCTTTTGATACCTTTTTTTAAAAAAAAAAGAAGTTTACTCCAGTTTATTAAAACAGCTTATGAGGTAAAATTCTGAAATTATTATGGTCAGACGAGCACTTTTTTAAAAGTTGATGAGTGAATTATTTAGTAGATTTTTTAATTTTTAGCTGTTTCTTAAAAATAATAATAATAATTTGGTATGAGTAAACTGTACTGGAGGTAGATAGATGTCAATGTAATACTAATACATGTCTCACTCATACTCATGCTCACGGATGATGAATAATGTCCCCGCGCTCATCCCGACAGAGGCATTAAAATTGGGTCTAGGGGATGATTGACCCCTTGGATCGATCTGCCTTCTTGTAAAACAATTTACAATAGTTGTCTGACTTACAACGGAAGAAGCCTATATGTGCCTATAGTGCAATTTTATGCACTGATAAAGAAGAAGACCAGAAGATATGTCACTTTTTAATAGGATAAGGGTGACAAACGAGCACACAGTACACCCGATGATAAGTTGGTACTGTGACCAATAGACATCTACATTTATACTCGGTTAAGAATCAAAATGCAGAAGTGTCATCCCTGAGGACTAATTGCCTCATTTTCAGTAAAAAGGATTTCGGGTACTGCCATTCAGAAAAAAAAGACGACTGGCTATTTCCTTACTTGCGAACAGTACATTTGTATAGTACATTTTGTATCCGCTGTATCAATCGATCTATGACCACCGTTGTACTAACCTTACTTACTTCCATTTATAATCTATCCCCGGCGATATTTCCCCTTCAAAAGAACAGGTAAAATTGTGTGGTCAAACAAACAGTTCCTATATGCCACATATTGAAACCTGCTGTGGGCGATTGAGGGTTAAATGGTATAAGAGACCGCCTACGTCTTCCATTACTGTTTTCATTTTCCTGGGATTACGGATGTCATGCGGTATAATTGTATATTAATCTTCATGGGTATAATATTATGGAGGTTTTCTTATCGATTTTGAACCTACATATGAGCTTGATGACGGAGAAAAAGGACGTGGGTTTGAAATATCCCACTTGTTTACTGTCATGAATCTCTTCTAGGACAAGTAATTTAGGGTTACCTGTAATATGTTAATAACTTACGTTAACGCGTGTTAGTTGCAAATATATTTGGTTCCGTATGTAATTTCTAAACGACTTGATGGATCGAGATTATATTTTTTATAGAATAAGGGCGACAAGCAAGCACACAGTCCGCCTAATGGTAAGTGGATGCTGTGGGCTATAGACGTTTACTTCTATCTTCGATTGATAATTAAAAAGCGCATGAGCTGTCATTCCTGAGGACCAAGATGGTATGCCACGTTTCCAGTAAAAAGCGTCTCCAGAGTTCTACATTTCCGAACGAAACACAGCATTACTACGAATTAACAGTATTAGTTGGTTAATCGAAAAATCAGGAACCTTTAGATGAAGCTGTAGTCGAGTTGTTTATAAATTTTGTATAGAAATACTAGCGGCCCGGCAGACTTTGTACTGTCCTTTCCAACGACCCTTTGTTCTTTAAATTCGCAAATAAAAATATCGAAGAGTGTCACTTATCGAGATAAAATCTATCCTATCTCTCAAGTTGAAGCAAGCAATACACAAAATCGGTTGAGTGGTTTCTGGGTCTATCGCTAACAAACAATGTGACACGTAATTTTCATATATATAAAGATTAAAAATCCGAAGTGAAAATCAGTGCGTCACGGAAAGTACAGAACAACATCTGCTGAGTTAGTATACCAGATAATAAATTAATATCCTACATTTAATTCTTAAAAATAACTCGCCAATTTCGTAGAAAAGTATACGGATAAACAACAGGGACGAGAATACTTCTGTATATTTTATTATATTAAAATTGTTGCCACTCCGACAATCCTAGCGTTATATAGTGAAGGATTACACTCGCTGCGAGGAAAATGTTTTCGCTCTTACTCAAAAATATAACACAAAGAATATTTTACATGCAACGATGCACTTTTCAAACTTTTGTGTTTCAATCGGTCAGTGTGGAAGTAACCATGCGATGAAATTTAAAAAGAAGTATTTTAAAACTGCTTCCATCAAGTTTCGCATCTTCCTCAACGATATCCTAAAATTTATTATGTCCAGTTTTAGTAAGGAATTGGTGTCAATTAGTGATTTATAAAAAAATTGTACTTTAGGATATATAGTCCTTTTTGGGAGGCTTCTAACTTGAATCCAAGCTAGCAGACTCCCCTCAAAAATACCATTATTCTCTGTCTGATCCTCTGTGTCGGAGATATGATGGTATTGAATACTATCGCTCCGAGGGAACCGGAGAAATTCATGTCTTAGGGAGGATTATGTCTTGAAGATTATATATCATGGAATAACTCCAGAACGCCAATGTCTTTCGCACTGTAATATGCATCAGGATTTAGTGACTAATTGGTGACTGTTAGTTTTAAAAATCTGTCGAAATATATCAATCTGAACTTAGTCAAAACCTTACTTAAAGTGCTATATACATTTCTTACTTACTATCAATTAATCAATAATGCGATCATAATGTAACCAATGTATGTACTTAACATTAAGTATGTTCTTATGAAAAATAAAATTTCTTTAATCCAATTTCGACAACAAAACAAAATAATTTTATATGTGGTAAATATGTGTCAGTGTGTGTGCCTTTTTATTACATGGGGAAATGCCTACGCATACCCGCCTTGCTGGGGCAAGGACGGGTTATGTCGGACTCGCAGAGACTAAAACCCCATGGTGTTCCACCTTCGTCGCATATAAGCAGGCCCTCAGGAACGCTTCCGCCCCTCCAGCGCCGGCTGCCTCATGGCGGCGCCTCCTCGGAAGAGGACTACTCCTCCCCCTTCTCCTTCTCAGGTAAGGCGCACCAGAACACATGGCACGCCCTCCTCCACGGCCTACAACTACACCTGCGCAACGGACGCCCCCTTGTCCGATGCGCGAAGGCTATGGGGCAAGGAAAAACGAGCACTAAAAAGCACTAGTCTTCCTGACCCCAGCGGCGAATCTGGTCTAAGGCTTCGCCGCTAACCAAGATTCGGCTACGGAGGCTAGGAAAAACGGCGACTCGCAATACCGACACTCCTCTCCCCCCGGGGTCCCACCATCACCGCATCAACGGTGCGGCCCCGTTTAAGTCGCGGAGGATAGGGCGGGTGGCGCATCGCCATACCAATACTCCTCTTCCCCCGCGACTCCACCTCGGCTGCAGTGGTAGGGGAGAGGACACCCCTTTCGTCGCAGCCCACCAACACACCGAAGTGAGCTCGCCAAGCCCACTCGGAGTGGCTACCTTGGGCCGACCTTTCACCTCGGGTTAGCCATGTGGGTTCTTCTTTGTTCACCGCGGGTGACCAAGCCACGGCTACTAAACCTCATTGCCACGACAAGGCGGGAATTCGTTTTCGGGTAGTGTATGTGTGCCTAGAAAATTGTTAGCATGGTTTATGCTTGGTTTTTGCGTTACTCAAAATGCGCGCTGCGCTGTCTTTCTTTCTTTGTGGGTCATAGACTTCAATTAACAACAGGGCTGTTGTTCATCCCTGGGGACTAAAAAATAAAATGTGTCTCAACATGTAATTATACTGGTTCACCTTCTTTTTAAATAAAAATGCAACAACAGGTACACTAATGCCTTTCAGCAGAAATAGGTGGGAATGTCTGCGCTCGTGGAGGTATAAGTCAGGACGTTTTCTTCTAGGGCTGCTGGATAAAAAGGTACTTTTACCACCAACCGCGTTCTAAGGTACCAGCTGTGCCTAAGACTAGTTCGAACAGATGGATAGACATATAAACAGACAAAAATTTTAAAAATAGTTATTAATGTCCTAAGCTTCCCCCCTCCCCTCAATATAAGGCAGTTATTTCGATAGTATACAAACAGACACTTCAATTTAATTTATATTAATAAGCTTGAATCCGTGTCAGGAATAAAGTGGTCAATATCTTACCTAGTGCAGCCCATAGAGCACGTCTTTTCTTATTTCCGTGCACTATCATTGCCACCACTGAACTAACCGATTTGCTTTTTTTATAGAATAAGGGTGACAAACGAGCACACAGTCCAACTGATAGTAAGTGGATGCTGTGACCCATAGACATCTACATTCGATTAAGAATCAATAATATCAGACAAGAAAAGTGAAGACAACGGTTGCCAACCTGTCTGGCAAGCGTGGCAGCTATGGCAAATATGTCCCTCATGAGGTAACGTATTGGAATGCTTATGTTCAGTAGTAGACTTTGATAAGCTAAAATGAAGGAATGAATTGATACAGATCTAGCACGTAGCACGGTTTTTATGGTAGTAGATCATAGATAATCCCTGAGGACTAAGATTAAATCTCCTATGAACTTATAACTAAAGACTTATTCGCTGTGTGTCAGTGATGAACCTGATGACATCGGAACACTGCAGTAAAAATATCTTTGCCACAACATTCGCCACTATGTTGGCCAACGTGAAGAGCCGCCTTGCAATATATTATTGCCACTTTGGTTGGTAAACTTTCGTCAGGGGCGTCCCTCTTCCACTCCCGACAGATTTTCTTTGTCACTCTTTCCTCGTTTATTCTTTCTACATGACCAAACCATCGAAGTATTCCTTTCTTAATCCTGGTCACTTGCTTCTTGCACACAAACATGAGTAAAGGGAAAATTGCAACTTAACCCTATTATCAAAATATTCAGTGAAAAAAATACTACGCACTCGCAACTCATATAAAAGCTGAGAAGCTAGAATAATAAAATAGTGAAGCACTACTCATAGAGAAATACTTAAGTTTCTTTTCCAACAGAAAAGTGGAGCAAAAGTTACTTTTTCATCCGTTATATACAGCTGAGTTATTCAAATATTTTGTGTTAAAATGGTTTTATGTTAGGCCTGTTTCACGCACTAAAGGCCTCTTTCAGACGTTGGAAATGAAAGAATGGTGAAAATATTGAGAGAGAAACGCATCTGCCAGTCTTTATTACAGTTCTTTGAATGTTTAGAATCACGTTCCCTGAAAGTATGAGTATTTGTTACGTAATGTTGCCAACTTACGCGTTCGAGTTATATTTTATTACATGAGATAAATGTAACAGTGTGTGTTAGAATTATTACGTTTTTTTATTCATTAATAGGAACCTATCTAAAGTCCACTGTTCAACGCAGGCTTTCGCATAGATTGCCGATTCATCTAGACATGGGGTTGCAACCCCATCTTTTTAAATTATTGTTTAGTTTTTTTTTAATTTTCTTTTATAGAAGAGGGGACAAACGAGCACGCGGCTCACCTGATGGAAAGTGACTACCGCCGGCGATGATCAACTTCAACACCAGGGGAATTGCAGGTGCGTTGCCGGCCTTTTAGAAAGGAGTAAGATCTTTTCTTGAAGGTCCCTAAGTCGTATCGGTCCGGAAAAATCACCGGTGGTAAATAATTCCACAGACGGAGAAAGAACGGAAGATAACTCCTAGTAAAACGTACAGTTATGGACCGCCAAGCATCCAGATGGTGTGGATGGTATCGTGAGTTTTGTCGCAATGTGCATTTATGAACAGTGGCTGGAATTAATCCGAACAATTCCTTAGAGCCCTCTCCATGATAGATGGGATAGAAAATGCAAAGAGACGCAACATCTCTTCGCAGCGCCAGTATATCGAGCCGATCGGAGAGGATCGGAGGAGAGGTGGTTGTTATCAGGAAGATTCTACCCATTCACTGTTTTAATTTTCCTTTGTCGCTTCTTACGACACTCACGGGATTATATAGAGTAGTGGATTTATCACACTTCCACCACACGGTGGTAATTACTTTATTATTGTGTTGAAAATCTTAATACCAGCTCGTGTATCCTGGATATGTAATCGAACTGAAGCCAAAATGTATGCAAAAAGTGTGAAAATTAAGTAGCTAACACATACATGAAAAATAAAATAGTGAGTCTTACTTAGTTTTATTAGCACCTCCCTTTTTCTTACAAATACGCGCTTTATCGACGTCATTTAGGTACCGTGTAGTGGTGGTGTTAGAATATACACTAACCCATATCTTCCCATGGGTATCGCACGAGGCAACAGAGGGAAACGAACCAGGATGTGGGCAGTAGCGTCTTCTTAATCATGACATAAAATAATTGCGGTTATCAATCTGCCCGCTAAGCTTAACCCCAATGGCAAATATTTCTAATCTAGATAAGGTAATCTATGGAGTAAAACTCCTCCATAGATTCAGCAGTGGATTCTTACAAGTCTGTAACTGGGACGGTAACGATGAAACATAAAATAAAACTTGCGTGCCTGAATTTGAAATATTAGCTTGTCTTAAATTTAAAAAGCGAGCGATTCGAGTTCAAATCTTAGCGGCGATTCCACTGAAACTTGAAATTGCAAACATTGTAAGGAAGTCTTTTTTTATAGAATAAGGGTGACAAACGTGCACACAGTCCACCTGATGGTAAGTGGATGCTGTGACCCATAGACATCTACATCTATCCTCGTTTGCGAATTAAAATTCTGATGCGTTGTTACCCTCGAGGACTAAAATGGAATGCCCCATTTCAAGTAAAAAATGTTCTCCGGATCTCTACACTCACTATACGAAACACAGCAGTATTAAGCTGCTATTTTACGCTGGCGTTCTGTGATTTTCCGGACGAGCCGACCCATTCATGTTACAACCACAATATAGCTGCAGCGTGGCTCTACCACGTCTTTATCATATCTGAGAAATTAAATATATTTAGAAGACAATCGAGGCTCGGTAAGGTGCAAGAGTTTAGAGCATCGGTGTCTTCAAAAGTGGAACGTTCAGAAACTTTTGATATATGTGTAGGTGGGGCTCATATTTAGCGTGCAGTTTACGGCATGGAGTAAAAGTTACAACCTATAAACATCCCATTCCTGGGCACAGCTCTATCATTTCTGTAAAGGTTTTTGCATTAAGCTACTATGTTACGCTGGTATTCTGTGAGAGCGTGGTCCTGCCCCGGTCGAGCCGACCCATTCGTGCTACAACTATACTACTAATACAATTGCAGCATGGCTCTACCACGTATTAATGCATGTTTGTCCAAAATCTTAAATCTTCGGAAGTCATTCACCTTATTTCTTCACCAATTGCTTTAAAGTTTTGACACAATGTTTCATTGGAACACGCACGTGTTTTTGAAAACTAAATGTGAGTAACAGTAACGCGTGGCCACATACATAAATATCATCGTGGTGTAAATAAATATCATTTTTAAGAATTTTTCGTTAACGCTATCTTATATTTTTAATTTATTTGTCTTTCATTAATTAGAAGAAAAAAACGCAGTTTGTATTACGCCGTTTGTTACCCTCTGCAAGTGTGTTGAATGTGCTATCCCCTCACCCACGCGTAATAAGTTGCTTTATATCAAATGTCCCCCTACATAAAATATCCTAGAACCACATACTTCGATGTCTAGGTATTACCTAGGCTAGGCAAGGGGAGCCCTCGTCCCCTTATGTAAAGAAAGCCTAGCTCTTTGATCTAACTGAGCAAAAATATGTCAAGTGTTGCTACACACGCGCCATCTTGTCTATGCGGTAGTGCGTAAAGAGGAAGCGTTGTATATTTTTTATAACGCGTTAAATCTTGTCAATGGTACTTTCTTTTATGCCAGAATGCAAACACTGCGTAAGAAATGTTATAAACTTAATGTAACAGCATACGTACGAAGTCTGTTACGTATATTTTCATTTTAAATGTGCTTAGTGCTATTACTCAACAAGAAAAACCTATTTTTTTCTTTTATGTTTCGTGAAGCGGCGGCTATTAAAACGGTCTGAATAAAACACTCATTGTATCTTTATTTTATTTATGCTTACTCTGTATTCTTTTTCAAATATACGTTACTTTTATCGTATACTTGTGTATTTTTATAGAAAAATATGATATGGATGGGATATAGATGTTTATACTGACTGTTATTAGAAGCCATAGAGTTGCTTCTTACCATACGAACGGGATGAAGTAATGTAGTTTTTTTTCTTCATTTTATAGCATTAGCGAGACAAACGAACATAGAGTCCACCTGATGGTAAGTGGATGCAGTGACCCATAGAAATCCGCATCTTTCCTCGATTAAGAATCAAAATATATTGATATTATATTATGTATATTTATATTGCACCACCTACCTAGTATTTATTGTTTCATTCCTTTACGCCTTTGGTTGTCTGGAAGAGATCGCTATAAGGCCGTCAAATTGTACACAATATAACCTTTTTTTGTTATGTATAATCTTTGTTTGTGTGCAATAAAGTATATTCATTTATCCATTCAATTTAATCATTCAAAATGTAAATGCGTGGTCGTCCCTGAGGACTAAGGTGGAAGATGCCTTTCCAGCAAAAAGGGTCTTTGGCCCGCTACATTTACTAATTACCATACGATACATAGTAGCATTAGACAGCTATTTTACGCTGGTGGTTTCTGAGAGCGTGGTCCTTCCCCGGTCAAGCCGAGTCATTTGCCCTACAACCATAAAATAGCTGCATCACGGCTTTACCATGTAAATGATGGATTATTTTACGCCGCAATGACAAGTCCTCAACTTACTTTTGTGGGAGTGATACAGTTGTTTAAGCAACTCTATCACTCCCACAAAATTTAATGTTATGTGTTTTAATTGAATAGGATTATGACCTAAAATAGATAATTTAACTTAATGTATCTAATATTACAAGTGTGTTGGATGCTACCATCTGTTAGCTTGTAAGCATCTACCTTATTAATAAATAAAATAAATAAAAAACTACCTTCTTGGCAGTCGCTGAAATTCTGTTCCACTAGGTGGCTCTACTCTTTTTTAACTAAAAGTCCGTATGTGTAGGAAGCACCTTCTTTCTTATCTTTAATGCCAAACAGCAGTGCTAGCACTGCTGTGTTTTGATCTGCGGAGTGTAAAGAGCCAATTTAATTACAGACATTGCATTCCATCTAGTGTTCCTAGGTAACAAACGCATATATCTTTTCCTTCACCTTTACATGGCCTTTTTTGTTTAAAATTGTTTTTTTAATACAATAGGAGTAACAAACGAACACGCAGTCCACCTGCTGGTAAGTGGGTACTGTAACCCATTGATATTTACGTCTATCCTCGATTAAGAATCAAAGTGCAGTTGCGTTGTCACTCTTAAGATCTAAGATGGAATGCCTCGTTTCCAGTAAAAAGGATTTCACACACAGCAAAATTAAGTTATTCTATG
The DNA here is from genome assembly GCA_018247895.1 of Parnassius honrathi. Lineage (NCBI taxonomy): Eukaryota > Metazoa > Arthropoda > Insecta > Lepidoptera > Papilionidae > Parnassius > Parnassius honrathi. The sequence goes on along the minus strand of DWHP01001649.1, from coordinate 5,665 downwards.
AGAGTGGTCCTTCCACGGTCGAGCCGACCCATTCATGCTACAACCATAATATAGCTGCAGGGTGCTCCACCACTTGTAAAATTGGTTGCTGTGTTGGCTGTCCATTTGCTGTACTAGCTTCTCGCCATGCAAATAATGTATGAATTTTAAACTGGCCTAGGTTACCACAGCAAGTTTTCTTAGTTTGGAGTTCTAGTCGAAGCATACTTTTACTTTATGTTTTCTTTAGAAGCCCTTTGAAATTCGTTGCTAGACATGGGCTTCTCCCATTGTAGATGAATAAAACATCTTAAAGAGCCTATTATCCATTGCTACAGCATCAATACGAAAAATGTTCTTATACTCATAAGCCAAACGGGTACATCGCTTCTGTAGAATCGAGCGATTAACTTATCTTTTATAGTACTTATATTCCCAAGGCGCAGTCCCGAAATCATGTAAGATAGCTTTCGTGCACTCGATCCCTAAAAAGGTAACCGTTCTGATCCGTTTAACTATAGGCCTATCGCCGCCACCTCCTTGTTCTCTAAAATAATGGAGTCCATTATTAACAGCCATGCTCATGCAGTACCCTGAGGATAACCAGCTGATTAGTGACCGCCAGTACAGTTTCCGTTGCGATCGCTCGGCTGATGATCTTCTGGGTTTCCTAAGTCATAAGAATAAGAGTCTTATAGTTTTAGCATGAATAGTTCAGCTCAACCAGTAAAAGACCACACTCCCACGGAATAAAAATTACAAAAAAATAATAAGATTTATGATTTGGGTCGTGGATTGACGTGATGATACTATCATATACTTTATAGCCATAAAATAATTTTCTGGCCGACATAAACTTGGTAGAAATAGACGCATCGCTATTGCTTTATTTAATTTAATCAATCATTATTTTATTTCCGATCGTTTAAAAAACGACAAAGGCTGCTATAAAACTCCTTTTATTATTCAATTGTTTTAATTCCAAACGTATAAATTTGAGCGCAGCTATCCAAAGTGTCATTAAAAAGAGGGAAACCGAATGATTGGTCGGCGTTTTTTCTTTTTAAACTTTTTTCATTTGTGCCTGCATTGTAAACTAATGGAAGCTCTGTGTTGGGGACACGATGAAATCTTTTAAAAGGCTGTATAATATAATATAAAAGCTTTATGCACTGTAACTAAAAACAAGAGAATATTAATTATAAGGAACCTTTTCATTAAGTCAATATGATGTGCCAGACAAAATGTTGAAGATGGTAGACATGGTACTTAAAGCAATCGTGCACAAGCGTGGAGATTATAGGGTCGGTAAACCAAAAGAACTCTTCTTCTTATAGTTTATCTATAGTTTTTTTAAAGTAATTTTCAGTATTCGGCCACAACAGCTACATTATCCAGTGGCCTTATTAACTTTTTCTATGTACAGATATGCGGCACTTCGGTTATGAAAGTGTGATGAAAAAGTCTGTTGACGGCGCAAATGGCGTGAGATCCTTCACACCATTCATGCTGTGCTCCTTTGTGGGATTTTTATAACATAAATAAATATTAATATTTACACCACATAAACCTAAATAGCATTTTTTATAGGTTGTTTACTCAGGCTGACTGATGGCCGCCTCGTTGATCTAGTAGTCATTAGCCCGACTGCTGGTCATGTCATCCAATACAAGTAATAGCAAGTCGGCGGTATTTCAACCCCGTGCTTTGGAAAACATAAAAAGGTGGTCTTGCGCTTGATCACACTTCGCTCGTGTCGCTGTCCAACTGGATTATGAGAGTGAGAGAATAGAGAGTGCACCTGTGTTTGCGCAGACATATGCACTATAGTCGCGTCCTGCGCAGATGGTCACCATTAAAACTGACCGCTGTGAGCAACATTTCGGTCTCGAGAACCTTACTTAAGATGATTGATAACGAAACTGATATCCTGACTACTGTTAAACTAGGCGATTTAAAGGTCTACAGCGTTTAAAAAATATGGAGCTAAGCAGACAGAATATTACTTATAAAAAATTGTTAAGAAATTTAATAGTTTTTATTCGTCCGGCCACAATGTGGTCCTGGGAGCCTGCATGGTTGTAGCCGGGCTTTAATCTTTTATTTTAACGGAAAATTTCACCGATTGGTCGTTCATAGAGAGAATGGAGAATGCATTTGACGTCAGCTGCGTAGCGATGCAAGTTTAAAATGGTGACCTTTTATTTCTCAACTAAGCTGTGGTTTCACTACACACATTTATATGAATTTTGAAGCATTTTATTTATATAAAAATCATATGAAATCATGCCTTTTTTAAAACAAAGTTAAACAGTCCACTTGGTGGTTTTCCAATTCTCCAAGTAGTATCCAATATCCAATTATCCAAGACTTCACACTGCCTCGTTGTAGCTTCCGATAGATATAGATATAATTATACCATTTACGCGTATACATTTGATATATATATATAACCAAGCGTAAAATAGCAGCTTGACAGTGCTTACTTTCGTACGGGGAATATTGGACCCTTTTTACTGGATATATGTTGTTGTTTAGGGGCTACAGTAACCACTTACCATCAGGTGGACTGTGTGCTCGTTTGTCACTTTTATCCTTTAAGAAAAGGCTAGTGCCAAGCAAAACTGCTGTAAAGGATTTCAGTGTACACCACATAAAACTGCTTGACTATAATCTCATCTGAGCCAAAGATTACAACGCACTAACTTAGCATAAAGTCACTCCTGATTTGAAGACACCTACATTGTCGGATGGAAAGTCGGATGCTGGTAACCATTTGCTAGATTTACGCGAGCACTACACATCAAATGAAACTAATTTTACAGATTTTATCAAGTTTAATTTAACTATAACATCGGGACGTCAAACACCTCAGTGACCGACGGGGGAACTGAGCTGTTTCACCGAATCGTCATCAATTAAAAAGTTAAAATTGAACGCAATAAAATCCGTAAAATTAGTTTAATTTCAGATGCTAGTAAGTTATTATTCAGGGAATCTATAGTTATAATATTCTCCTTAAATGTCATAAACATGAGGACGGGGTACGACTTTTTCTGCTGTCTCGAAGTCCCCCTGGGTAATCCCCCGTGTAGGGTTTATTTCTGTCAGATCGGCAGACCAAAATATCTGAACAAATTTGAAAATGTCGGGATTTCGGGGTTGTGGTTGGGAGAAATGAATATTCAAAATAAAAAGTTTATTGTTTTTAATTAAGACGGTACGAAAAGAGTACACTTAATTTTTAGGTTGCCACATGTAGTTGGCATTTAACTTTACTAGTCTAGAGTCTGGAGATCATTTAAAATATCGGTAGAATCCAGACGAATCTCGACTATCTGGCAACCCTAGTACGTATTCCGGTTTGAACGGTCTATACCCTTTAAGTCAGTATGATTACTAGACGATGTGAGGCATTCCATCTTACTCGGAGGTGACAATGTATCTGGAGACTTTTCCGTTTGAAGTTTGCTGAAAGTGTCCACGGATTCTAGATTGTAAGTTTATTTGTTACTTTAATACTATTGTACAAATAAAAAAGATATTATCGCGACCGGCTAGATAGAAACTTGGAGGATTTTTGTCTTGTACGTAAATTGTACATGGACAATAGAATACCATACAATACCCTTTATTGAACACCAAGAAAACAAATAACATAACAAGAAACAAACGAATAGAAAAACAAAAGGCGGTCTTATTGCTATGCAGCAATTTCTTCCAGACAACCTAACAAGTCAAGGACAAGGACCTAGATTGGGCGTAATTGTTTTAGGGCCAAAGAAATACTTTTTCGTGAGGGATTTGAACCCACAGCCCTCAAGGTTGCTCAGCAGCTAAATGCTTAGTCATTGCGGTTGCATTTAACTTGGTACAAAGTTACTGTAACAGATCGACTTATGTCGCGATATTGAAAATGCTGTATCCATTCCAAATGCCCCTAAGTGAAAAATTAAGTTTCATTTTTATATAATGGTACTGCCTCATTGAATTTGAATCTCGCGTTGGGTTCAAACTCTGTTAATGTGTTTTTCGCTCAAAAAATCTCAGCAGCAGTCCGGAGTCCGGAAATTATCAGTTTGCACTTCCATGCTTATAAATGTACGTGAAACCGGTAGTCCTGTGCTCGATCTCTCTCCGGTCGTGTCGGATTGTCCTCATTGGACTATGAGAGCGAGGAAGTAAAGAGTGCACCCGTGTTTGCGCATACACTAGGCCACTATAATCATGTCCTGCGGAGATGGATAGCCTTTGAAGAAACTGGCACTATGACCGAATTTCACTGTGGAGGATATTATCTTATATATATTTTTGTAATTATTTATCCTTTACTACTATTCACCTTCGACTAGGGGTTAAAAAGGTAGGATTTAATAATGGCCAATGGCATTCTATATCAGTCTTATCTATTTTAATACAGTTTGTTTGCCATTTTATGATTTAATGAAACATTTTTGGTATTTTTTGGAAAGGTGTAATTTTTCCATCATATAAGTCCAAGTATATATAATGCAACTATCCACTGCTGGACATGAACCTCAACTATAACTAAAATTTGCTGTAATCACCAGGTAAATTGGTCACAATCACAGTAATGGAACTCTCGCACCTTTGGCGCTGCTCTCCATTGCCAGTCTGGGCATTTTACGTTTGGCGTAAATGTAATACTTGATACAGGATACTATGGCGGTATGGTCGGCGGCGGAGTCATAGACCAGATTCGCCGTTGGGGTCAGGTAGGCTAGTGCTTCTGAGTGTTCGTTTATCCTGGCCCCATGGCCTTCGTGCTTCAAACACGGGGGCGTCAATTACGCAGGTGTAGTTGGAGGCCGTGGAGGAAGGCGCGCCATATGTTATGGTGCGCCTTATCTGGGAAGGATAGGGAGGAGTAATCCCGTAGTAGTAGGAGTAGGCCAGCGTAGGTGGGGCTGCGGATGTGTGCGAAAGCGTTCCCGTGGCCCTGCCAATATGCGACGAAGTTGGAACACCATAGGGTTTTAGTCGGTGCGAGCCTGACATAACCTGTCCTTGACTCCGTGAGGCGGGTATGCGTAGGCATTTCCCCGTTAAAAAAAGATACTATAGTAAGCTTTTAGATTTTTGCCGTTGGTATTTTGTAGTAGACGTTAGACATGCGCGCCGAGCAAGAATTTGACCAATTGGTGACCATATAGTAGACGGCGTGGCTATATTTTTTTAATTTTTCTTAAACATTCATTTAAAATAAGGTAGTAAGTAACAAGTAAAACATATACCTGGATAGGAACTCAAATTTAATTTCTCAAAATAGAAACAAACCAAACAAATTCTAATTAATTATACCTTATATTTTTTACAAAAAACGAAAAAGCACATCTTTTTCGATTTTTTTCGTAAATTGTAAGAAATTAAAATTAAAATAGTTTTTTTTTGCACAGAATGTAACTATCATTAATAAAAATTATTTTATTAACGCGTAGAGTTTAGTATAACAGTCACAGTTAGTTCCGCTATATTAAAAACGCGCTAATTAAGTTGACGACTACGACTTTACTTAAAAAATAACATATTTATACAGAGTAGCAGCGTTACAACTTATAATTACTTCAGAAATTAATATCCGTCTTACAGTTAACTTAGCCTAGTATTTATATTAAAATATATCTTACTAAGCAACCCGTGCGTTGACGCACGGCCTAATTCTTAG
>DWHP01001648.1:0-15695 GCA_018247895.1 Parnassius honrathi | reverse complement strand
CAAGATACCATAAGTTCATACTGTCTAGATCGGAACAAAAGTTAAATTTTAATCTATGGTTACCGCGGTTAACTATGGCGCGGTTTACATCTGGACGTTGAACATCTCGGTCCCTACCGTGACCATGGGTGCTGTAAAGCTCTCGAAACGTCGGGTGTTTAAAAAGTTATATATACGCGATAAAATCCGTAAAATCTAGTATTATTTCAAGGATTCATTCACACAGGATGTCCCAGTTATGATGGATATTCTGGTACGTGCGTGTTCGAGCGTGGCCTTGGTTCCATAAAAAAATTCCATCCCGAACGGTTTGCTTAAAAAAGTTAAATATACGCGATAAAATCCGTAAAAACTAGTATTATTTAAATGTGAAGAGTTCGCGTAAATATAAGAAATCAAAGAGTGCTTAATAGCACTAATCTATTTGGTGGACAAAGGTCGAAAAGTTTTATCATATATTAATTAAATTTTGCTACCATATCATTAAACATCATTGAGATATAAAATACTGTCCCAATCAATGATGTAAATCTGCATTTAATGGTCTACCAAAATCTAGCTCGTAATCGAGCTCCAAAAAGAAGCGCTTTTTGCCAAACCCGATCGAAAGCCTTTGCAATGTCCAAAGTAGCTTCCAATGCCTCCCACTTGGACTCTACTGCCTCCGCCCATCGATGAGTCTGGTAGACCAGAAGATCACCAGCTGATTGACCCCGACGAAAACCGTATAGGCAGTCACTAATCAGCTGGTGATCCTCATTGTACCGCATGAGCTGACAGTTTATAATGGATTCCATTATTTTGGAGAACAAAGAGATGATGGTGATGGGCCTGTAGTTTAACGGATCTGAGCGGTTGCTTTTTTTAGGGATCGGGTGAACAAAAGCCGTCTTCCATGATTTCGGGACTACGCCTAGAGAGTAGGAGTACCGAAAAAGACAAGTTAGAACCGGTGCCACCTCTTGAGCATATCTTGAGCACAATTGACGGGACCCCGTCAGGCCCACTCGACTTGTGGATGTCCATGGAGAGAAGTGCTTTGCGAACTAAGCACTGTGAGAACCGCACATCCAGCATGGAGCACTCACACTTCACACAGCGAGATGGTTGGCGGCGTGCTCAGCTCGTTATCGGGAGTCAAGTTGGACGCAAAGAAAGATCCTAACAGATCGGCTTTCTCTTTTGCGACACGGGCCGGTGAGTCGTCCTCACTGTGCAGAAATGGGAGAGGTGGCTGACTGAAATTCCCCAGGACTGCCTTGGCGAGAGACCAGAATGCGCGGGTTCCAGAAGGAAGGCGAACTAGTTTCTCGCTAATTTTGCCTATGTGCTCCAACTTTGCCTTGGCAATGACTCTTTTGAAGGACCTAGAGGTGGAATTATGCTTCGTATTTTGGGGCGCTGGATTTACATTCCGGAACGTTGATGCGTGAGCTCAGGCCCGATAGCACTCCTGCTTATAGAATGATGCTATTTTACAGGAGCAACTAAACCATGGCTGAGATCTGCCTCTGGTAATTACCACAGAGGAAGGAATAAAAAGTTCCATACCCTGAAGCGTCATATCAGCGACAGTGTCAGTTACAACGTTGGGATCGTCCAGCGAGAAGCAAACCCGAGGCGGGTTTGCTTCAAGGGTTGGATGCAAAGAAAGACTGCATCCTATCCAAATCAGCTGATCTTTAGTGCGAAACACGGCGGCAGCCTGCAGAACGCAACCGCGATTTCAACGTGAGTGGCACCACACTCCAGGCAAGACAATGATCCGAGGAGCCAAGAGGGGCACCGAAGGAGACCTCATATCTGTCCGGATAAGAGGTCAGCAGAAGGTCCAACAGGGAAGTTGCATGATACTCCACATCTGGAATCCGCGTAGGCGAAGTAACCAGTTGTGTCAGACCATATGCCAAGGCAAAATCATGAACAGATCTCCCCGCATGATCGGTTAAGCGTGAACCAAGCCATTCGGCGTGATGGGCGTTAAAGTCACCGAGGATCACGATCTCTGCGGAGGGGATCTGCTGTAGCAACGAATCTGTAGTCATTTGGACGTGGTCGAAGAGTCGGTCTGTTTCGGCATTACCGTTATGGGACCTATTGAATCACCTGTAGACACGCGGATGGTCGTCGCTGTCTACGCGTAGCCAAACGATGTACTGGTCCGAACCTTTAAGACTGCCGAGGCGTCGAGAACAGATGTCCTCTACTCTGACGTATACTATATTATAAGTCTTTTTTTATTATTTATTACAAATTAAAAATAATAATATAAAACAAAACGATGATTACACAATTATGATTCATAATAGGAATTATTTAACAATCACTGATAAGTGATAACATATGTGACTTTTTTTTGTAATACGTTACTTTGTAACTAGTTTGGTCACTGAATTTACGTGTGTTACTGGAGAAACAAATAAACGCTTTATCTACTTCTTTTTCTTTCTTACTACTTCTTCTGAAATTTCACCACCAAGGTTGTATTTTGATGGTATAATAATACGCTCACGGGCAACTTTGTTAAGATTACATTTGTCTATGTTAAAAGGAAATTTTATTTTAGATTAACCAAGAATAGTATAATACAATAATGTCCAAAATAACACCAAATGTTAAACTTTGAGTTATTTAACACTTGTGCTGAATTTTTTTTATAGGATAGGGTGACACTCGAGCACACAGTCCACCTGATAGTAAGTGGTTGCTGTGGCCCATAAACATCTACATCTGTCGCCAAATACGATGCGTTGCGAACCACGAATGCAGACGCGTTGTCATCCGTAAGCAGTAAAATGCAATGCCTCGTTTCCGGCAAAATGGGTCTCCAGTTCGCTACACACACCATACGAAACACAGTAGCGTTAAGCTGCTATTTTACGCTGGTATTTGGTGAGAGCATGGTCCTTCCCCGGTTGAGCCGACCCATTCGTTCTACAGCTACACCACTAATATAGCTGCAGTATGACTCTACCATATAAAAGTATATACCGTATAAAAGAAACTTCGTGTCGAGTTTTCCTTCTGTTTCTATGCTAAAAGCGACGAGAAGAGATATTAAACGAGACAATCCATGAGCCATTATTAAGGCCATAGAACAGACAATAGCAAATTTTAAATGTCACAACTCATTCTTACTATTAATTATGTATATTATGCTTAGGTTGCTCTTTTAGTTAAATTTATAAATAAAATGTTTCGTAACTACATACATACATAGTTTCCTTTTTAGATGCTGTTGTATGTATAGTGATTTTAATATTTGAGGGACCAAATTTGTACATTATATTACATTAGTGATTTTTCGACGTCAAACGCCAGTCAGAATTAATTAATGAAATAAGTAAACTATACGTGGTAGAGACACGCTGCAGTTATATTAGAAGTATAGTTGTAGCACGAATGGGTCGGCTCGACCGGGGAAGGACCATGCTCTCACAGAATACCAGCGTAAAATAGTAGCTTAATGCTGCTGTGTTTAGTATGGTGAGTGTAGAGAACCGGAGACCCTCTTCATTGGAAGCGAGGCATTCCAACTTAGTCTTCACGGGTGACAACGCATCTGCATTTTGATTTGTAATCGAGGTTAGATGTAGATGTCTATGGGTCGCAGCAACCACTTACCATCAGGTGGACTGTGTGCTAGTTTGTCACCCTATCCTATTAAAAAAAGAAAGAAATACTAACGGACGGCAATTGATTTTTTATATATATCTGTTTGTTACCACAAAAATAAGTACTTAAATAAATAAATGTGTCACAATCACAAATAATAATTTCTTTTTCATTTATCGAAAATGAAATAATTTCGGATCTGTGAACAACACAACGCTGCTGCGTTACGTTTGGTGAACAACGAGAGAGAGATAGCTTTTTTAGTTTTTTATTGGTAACGAGGTGTTCCATGTTAGTTCTTTAGGAGTCACAACGCATTTGCCCTTTGTTCATAATCTAGGATAGAAGGACGTTATCAGGTTTACTGTGTGCTCGTATATACCTATTAGTTTTGGCAGCTGAAAGCCTCAACAATCATATTCATTCATACAGCTCATCAAGATTCAACTGTTGAACATAGGCCTCCCCCATAGATTATCTCACGGAAGAGATTCACCACAGTCGCCAAGTTTAGCCAGCGGCATGACTACGGTAGTTTTTATTATAATTAAGTTGTTATCAGGATAATTGTCCATCCAGTTTCCCTCTGTTGTCTTTTAAGACCTTAAGACACGTAGAGGATGTTATCGGGTGGAGAATTCCCTAACGCTGCTCCTAGATGGCATAATCGTTTAGTTCGGTGCAATACTCATAATAATAACACATTTTTTTAATACAATGTAAGGTCAAAATTAATCTGCGTTTATTTTTAATATTATTAAAAAATGTATACTTGTTCAATATAAATATTACCGTTTGTAATGTTTGTAGTCAAGTTATTTACTCACGCAGTAGTAAGAACATCGTTGGTCGTGTGGCGCTACCACATACCATTGTCATGTGTCAACCGTAACCATACTGAATTAATATAAAGTGCATGGACATTGAATCCAGTGTTCTTTTGTTGCACTTAGTTGTACGTAAACAATCGAATATATAATCTTCTTTATTAAATATTCTTTTAATTGGCAAATACGTAAACAACCGTGCAAGTGTACTTAAATTGTCAATTTTTTATTTTAAGTTAAAGTAGACAAAGACAAATATACAATAATGGAAATAAAACAACTTGTTGTTTGTTTCGACGTGTTATTATCGGCTGAAAGTGAAGCCATACCTGTTTGTCAAGTCCTAGTTATCTTCGGTTAAATATACGTAATATAATAATAACGCTTCGAATTATTTACTATTGTGTCTAAAGTTTGGAGTGTGAAAAAATAGTTTTCTCATGCCTTCAGTAAGAATAAAAGTCAAATGAAATACGTGTTTATCTTTAAGTTACAATTAATAGTTAGATTTTAAATCAATAAAACTTTCTGTCTTAATTTGTATAAGTTTACGATGATAAGTTTAAGAAATAATCAATACCTTCGAGATCTATTTACAAGTCCTGTCATTTTATAACCGAAAAATTTATTCGAAATATTGGGAAGTCATTGCACTGATTCATAGGTGCGTTGCAACAAACGTGTTCTACGGCCACCTAGCGATCGACTTACCTGAGAGTCGCTCCGGACGTGGTTCAGATTGTTCACCACAACTCCGTTTTCAGATGCCATAGGATCCATCGCTGTACGTTCATCATCCACAATACTTCAAGATTCCTTCGCCAAACCACACATAGTTTATTCAACAAGTCTTACAAGGGATTTTAGTCACTAATAAAAACAGACTAGATTCAGAATAAGTACACTAACACTTCTCCAGGTAGCTGTATGAAGGAATCTCACTGGCTTTGTTTAAACGATTCGTTAACGCACCTCCTACAGACTGAACGTAATATATAAAAATATTTTTGTATTGAACGTTGTTTTGGGTTTCATGCTACCATTGTGTACACTTTAACGTCTAGTCGATCCCAACTAAGGACGCCAGGCGGCGAAAAGTTAACCGTGCGTGATTTCTGGCCGCTTTCAAAACCGAATGGTCATATAAGCTATCAATCTTTGCATACCAGAGTGGTCCGGTGAAACGGAAACTGTTGCTTAAGTTATTTCTGCGCGCGAGTAAAAAGGACGGCGGGTAGGCAGGTACACCGTCGTGAAGTAAGCGGACAGTATCTACAGGTTTTGCTCTCCCACTACAAGAAGGTACGGTGCGGACTCGGAGAGCCTCCGACTGGTTCGACTACGAGTACGAGCTTGAAAGTTGACTTGTATAATGTAAGGCTGCGTAGACTGCGCACGATATGGCACTTTTTCTTCTACAATTATGAAAAAAACAATACAAATCAATTCAATAATATTAATAGGAAGCTAGATTTAATATAATATGTTATAATACTAATCGATTTGAAATCTTTTTTATACACATTATCTAAAAATAAATACCAATTTCATTTGCTCAGAATAAATGTTTATGTCAAGGACAAAAAAATTGATACTTAGTTTACGTTACGAACCATTTAATACCTACAATTTAATGTATTAAAAATTAATTAAAACGAACCCCAATGCATCTCTGGTGAAGGCCGCGGGAGCTAACCTCTACAAGGGATACTCCTGCGCATGGACCCACGCACACAAACAAACCTAATCAATACGCACCTAACAACTACATTTAATGAGTACTGTCAGTGTAACGCACACACTGATAGGACAGGGGTTATTCTTACCTGTTCTTTATGCTCCTATGTAATTGGCCATTTTTTTATAAAAAGTTACTTTTATAAATATGTATATCGCACTTGACGGCCAGTTGTCGTTAGAATTGGTGTTATTAATGGGATAAGACTACTTAAAAATTACATTTGGAGTTTATTTTTATAAAATATCCTTTGATCGTTAATATAATTTTGGCTTTCGTCGAATTCGACGAAACAATCTTCCTAACTAAAATGATAGAGCCTACATAAATACATAATCGGATGTTATTGTCACAGTTCGACCCCAACTTCTGTGATGATGATCTTTTAGCTATTATAATTAATTTAATACTACCCTGACTGATGTTAAAAAAAATGCAGCCGGATATTGTCAATATAAGCGAACTGACTTAGCTTAAAAAAGGGGGATTGTGTAGTTAAGCACTGGCTCATAATAACTAAAATACTTACTTTGGTTCTTTGACGACACAAATAATGTAACCGAATGAAAAAGATTAGCAAATCAACATCAACAAATTATTCCAATATATTATAATATGATTACGATCACATTCGAGTTATATAACAAAAATATTATCTCACACATTGTTGGTTTTCTTCAGATTTTTTAAAGAATAGGTTGTCAAACGAGCACACAGTCCACGTGACAGTAAGTGGACGCTGTGGCCCATAAATATCTACATTTATCCTCGATTAAGAATCAAAATACAGATGCGTTGTCAGCCCTGAAAAATGACATGGAATGCCTCGTTTCCAGTAAATAGGGTCTCCGGTTCTTTTCACTAACCATACGAAACACAGCAGCATTGAACTGCTATTTTACGCCGGTATTCACCTATTCTACAAAATATAAATTATTATAAAAATGAACCTGACTACAATAATCTATTTTTTTTATTTTGTCGACTCGCTAACACAGTGGCCAAACTTTTAGATAGAACTTTTTTCATTGCTCATCGTCGTCGGTCAGGATATTTTATGCCAGTTGTAAGCGAGATGTTTATAGGTATTAGGGATGTTACGGAAGCGGTTATATGGGAACCGAATTCAGAAGCAGTTTCTTGAATCGGAGGTGAAGGGTATAGGGATACGAGTAAGATAATTTTATCTCTTGTCAGTGGGTATAATCGGGGGATAAAATTTTTGTCTCCTGCCAATTCTCGCAGGGTGTATAAAACTGAGCAAGTGATAAAAATTTTATCCTCTACCCGTGGATATATTGTCTCCGGCCCATGCTAGCCCGGCTGAGCAGATAAGTATGTGTCTAATGAAATAAAATTACACACATAATTCATCAGAAATATATTCCGTAAAAACTGTCTCTGTCTCAACTGATAATTCGACACTATGAACTGCATAAGTCGTTTCCATCTAATATCTTTCGCGAAATTGAAGGGAAGATCTTGCAAAGCAATAATTTCAGGGAGGTTCTCCGTGCGACAAGTTAAAACTTGTTCGTATGCGCTGATAGCGGTCGCCACCGCCGCTATGCATCGACCTCCGATATAACTTCCGATTAAATTTTATCGGAATCGAACCTCCGTAACATCTCTAAAAGGTATCATAAACCTTAAGGTTTTTCTGGTATTTCCCATAGTCGACTCTTACAGCATCAGCGGTTTAAATAAAATAAACGGCATAACAAAATACTTCCTAACTAATACTTAATGGCGAACATTAAGTATTTTAATTACTTAACAAGATTTTTGTTTACTTATCATTTCAAAGTTGAGTACTATCGATATAGTTGATAGTGCTATCAACTATATCGATATTTCCATAAGGTTGGATAAAGAGAAATAGAATGTACGTAATATTACATTGTGTTGCAAATAGTTTAAAAATCGGGCTAATTTTATAATTTTGATAACTTAGGTAACTAAATAACTCGATGTTTGGTAAGTTCATTTTTAAGTGTCAAGATCAGTCATCATTATCATCATTACAGCCTTTCACAAATCCACTGCTGAACATAGGTCCCAAGAAATGCCATAAAGCACAGTCCTGAGCATGTCTTACAAGGTCGTCACTCCATCTAGTGGGGGGACGCCCTACACTTCACCTGCCAGTATGAGGCTGTCACTTGAGAACCTTTTTTCTCCATCGGTTATCGGTTCTGGGAGCTACGTCGCCAGCTCATTGTCATTTCAGTTTATTAATCCATTGGGCTATGTCGGTTACTCCGGTTCTACTGCGGATATCCTCATTCCTAAGTTTATCACGCAGAGAAACTCGGAGCATAGCCCTCTCATAGCTCGCTGAACGACTTTGAGCTTCCTCTTACGGCCGGCAGTGAAGGACCGCAGATCCATAGGTCATCACTAGTAACACGCACTGGTTGTATGCACAAGTGTACAATCAATCAAGATCAGTGTTAAGTAGGAAATAAGATTTTAATATTTGTTTTAATATTTTCTCGTGTAGTGTAATATGTAATTTAAATGAATATTTAATATAATTACATTACAGTATAAATGTAATAAATGCATCAGGTTTAAAAAAAAACTATAATAAAGAAAATCTAAAACTAAAAACTTAAATTATCATGAAGTCCTACTTCCCGTTGTAACGTGACAAGAACCCTGGCTGCTTTTCCTATACCACAGAAATCTAAATTATTTAGATTTCTGTGTCCTATACCATATTTATTCCCTTGAGCGAAAAAAAGAACCAGCCCTCTATTACCAGCAGCGATTTAAATGGCCTTATAAAAGAAAAAAATATTCATCACTCAAATGACACAAATAACACACCAAATAGGTTCTATACCCTCTAAACTACGTCTGTTTAAAAAAACACTATACGTCAATACCTGTCAGGATAATGTTATGAATCGGCAAGAGTTTCTCTTACTCGTCATGGTTTCAGCAACCTTGACTTGCGTCGCGAAAGTTTTAGAAAAAATGGGTCCACGTCGATAATGGTAAGGAAAATAGGTTTCACCAATAATCTATAGGATTTTAGTAGCGTTTTCACTAGGTTACACTTGCAAGTATTAAGTTTAAAGACATTTTGGATTTGGTATTCTTTTCTTAAAATAATCAAACATTTTATTTATTCACACTAAATTACAGTGGGAACACTGTAAAGTTTGCGACTTGCAAGTTGCTAAACGAAATTTTTACGTTGTATTATCATTTGAACAAAAGTTTGCAATATGTACACAAATATTTATTGCAAACGTCTGTTTAAATAACAATTAGACTATAAATAAAAAGTGGAAGCAGACTTTAAAGAACTGAAAAGTATAAAATAATTTCTACATTTATTAGCTTCAGAAGTACGTTAAGACAAACAAGTATTAAAGACCCACTTCTGAAGCTGTTATATGGAAATTATTTTACTCTTTTGGGAATTTGAAGTCAGCCTTTGACTTTTATTAAAAATAAGTATGATTTTTTAAATTTTTATATGGGTTTAGGAATATAACCAGAATGCTTTTTTTCTTGTGAACTATAACACCTATTTTTTCTTTAAATATAGGTACGGTTTTTAGTTGGCGGAAAATATGTAAATTGTACCTTTTGCACAAAATTTTAACCGACTTAAAAAATAAGGTGGTACTTAATTCGACTATGTTTTTTAATGTGTGGTACCTCAGAACTTTTTCTAAGTAAACCGATTTTGATGATTCTTTCTTTCTTTGAAAGCTGGTGTTTGTCTTGTGGTCCCATATAAATTTGATCAAGATCTGACTAGTAGTTTTTGAGTTTATAATGCGTATTTAATTGACTCCGAATACATTGATGATGTTCTCATTTTACTTATACTGAAGTTGGTTGTACAAAATTTTTAATTTTGCCACTTGTGATTGATTGGGCTTCGGGTAAACAGCTTAGATATATAATGGTATAATGCACGCAAAACAACGACACACAAAAAATCTATCTATTAAAATTTGATGGTAAAGTTCTTTATTAAACATCAAATATATTGATTTCGTATTTTCATTTTAGTATTTATATTGTGTGGAACTAAGGTTGATGAAGACCAGCAGTGAAATCTAATATTTTGAATCTTTTTTGTTTTAGATACACAAAACCATCATCGTGAAAATATCAATTCACAAATTCACAATGTATACTCACAACGAACTGTGAAACGTCAACTGCAACTAAATTCAACATGTGCGTTATGATTGTTTACTTAGATCGATTGGACTTCTTAAATTATTTATATTTCATAACTAACCATATTACAAAAACGACATCAGCGAAATGGGATATAGGGACGGTATAAAACCAACTAGACTGTGGTATTTGACAGGTAGGAAACAATTTAAGAAAATGATTGACAATAAGCACGCAGCTGTCGATCATCCTTTGGACCAACGGGATAAGAAGGATATGCTACAACTAGTGGCTTTATGTATTGGTTCAGCAATTGGTCTCGCTTACTGCTACGGTTGGTTCAACCCTAGGAATTACCTGACAACTATCTTAACCCCAGATAAAAGCGCTGAAGACTGCCTGCTACCTTGTCAATCCGATAACATACAAACACCGCTCGAACCTTGTCCAGATTCAGAAAAATCGCAAAAGTAATAAAAAACCGTGAAATAAATAATTTGGAGACTACTTTTTTTGTTTTATTTTATAAGTTTCATATTCTAATAATTTTAAGTAACTGCATTTGTCATGTGGAGAAAGTCACGCATATAGGTGTAGTGTAAAAGATCGAAAAGACCTCATGGTTTCGGTAGATGGCGGTGGTGTGTCCTGTCTAATATCCTTACAGTCATTCATTACATCCAATGGAAGTTCACAGTTCACGCTTGGCAGACAAGTTGGCATCCGCAGTTTTTTTTAAATAATTTTAAGTTGTAATCAGGAAGATTCTGCTATGTCGTGTTCCATTTCCCTCTTGTCGCCTCTGACGACACTCCGGGGACATGACTTACGTCAGACGTAAAAAGAACGGTGGCGGGAAGTCAAAAAAACCAGACATCTAGTATTCATACTGCCATCTGCTTGCCAACTTACAATGACAGAGGACTATGTGATTCTTAATTTCTTTAAATTATAATTAATTAGAAGTTGGTGGAGATAAGAAAAACAAAGGATGCTGTAAATGTAATAAGTATAACCGGCATGGTTTTACATATTATTCAATTCTTCTTCTTTCAAAGCCCTTCCTATTGCAAGGAAAAACGTTAGTTACAGCTTATATACATCTTGCTAGACCCAGGCCTCCTATCACTTTTGAGAGGGTTTTAGGGCAAGGAAGTGTCCGCTGCGTTGCTCCAATGCGTATTGGCGGATGATCACATGTCCTCATGATGTTTCCCTTCACCGCATCATTCAAAAGAATATTATACTACATTAAGCTTTGATGCTACTTTTTATCGGCGGCCTGTTTTGCATTTGACGTCCGATTACATCTGTTTTACGTCTGGTAGTCCATAATCGGACCACCCTACGTCCGACTGGTCTCCACCCCTTTGTTGGCGACATGTCACATTCGAACCAAACTGTTTGTTCCGTCCTTAGTAACGTGTATTGCATGGAGTGGAGCAATTTATTAGCATCTGCCTTTTCCATTCGATCACAATGTGGTCTTAAAGGCAAGAGTGAATAGTTATTATATTATATTATAGTTTTTGTAAATCTAAGTGCACCAAGCTAGTATAGAAATTAAAGGCGAGTATTTCTTAGTTTGGGGTAGAAAAATGCAAAGGAGGAATAGAGATTTCAATCACAATCAAATTACATTATTGATACTATAAGACACATACTTGCACGGGCGCCCCCAGGATCACTTTCAGGGAGGTGCCTCTGCATCTGCACATTATACGCTTAACTAATATAAAACATTGAATTATGTAAGTATATTATGTAGATAAATGTAATATCAAATTCAAATCGGGCGGGTATTTAACTGAATATATTTCGCTTATCGAAAACATAGTTAAAATCTCCGTAGTCGATGGTTGGGATTATTGCTCCAGAAATCCCCACTGCCGCGCAAAGTGCTCTGTGTTCACAGGGGAAGAGTAGAGGAGGATAGTGAATTTATTGACAAGGTGATGAACAAATTTGTACAGCAACCTAGACGCCTTATTAAAAACAAAGTAATATATTTTTATCCGTGCATTTTCTTTCCTGAGAGGTGCAAGTGCACCCTCTTGCACCATACTGTCGGCGATCTGCACACATGAATGGTTCGCCTGTGGCTAAAACAGTGCAATGATTAGCCAATTTATTTTTAAGTTTCATCGGTTGACGTATAGGTATTAGTTTCCAATTTTAACTTTAATTCGTAATACGAGGTACGGTATATCCATGTTCTATATTTGATTTAATCGATGATTTTTTTTAGTCGTAAATAATTACTTTTCATAAAGGCCATCGCCTCATAGATTCTTAACAACTTTAACAATTGATGCACATTCAATGAGGCTTACTAAGATATTATCACCAGTGTATTTAGCAAGGAAAAAATTTATTAAAATTGTGCAAACTTTAAAAGCACTATGCGTTTCAGTAAGTGTCGTATCCGCTTATCATTATTTGCTACACAATGAAAATGTAAATTAAAGGTTAGCAGTGTAAAAACATATTTCTCTCATAATAGTTACACAAAAGTTAACCTTTTTAACATAAATAGACGAGCAAAATTTTATTTTTCTATTAAACATCTATCAATAAAAACAAATACGTTATCTGTAACACGTGAGGTGACATTGATAGAAGACTGGAAAGCTCTGACTGTAAACTTATCTGTGCTGGAAAGCTGTGGCAAGCTCCTGAAAAAACGATTTTCTTTCTCAGTTCCTATTTGTTCTTATGGATAATATGGATAGAAAGGAGCAGTTAAAGTTATTGCTGATGATTGTTTCAATGGCATCGATAATACAGTATACATATGGATTTTCTACCCCTTCGTTTGATAAAAAAGCGGAGGAAGTATCAAATGTGTCTTCGGATAAGAAAAGCTAAGTTCTGTCAAGTTAAGTTGTCTGTTAAGTTTTTAGCTAGCACAAATCAATTATGATTTGAATTAAATACAGGTTTATCTGGAATTTTGTGTATTTATTGTATAAGAAATGAAATAATTTCTGTTATAGAGGTTGAGAAGCAATTGTAAACCAAAACCGTTTCTTTTAGACAAATCAATTCACTGTAATCCCCACGCTGGGCGGGTTGGCAGCCGCAGCCGTTTGTTGAATTATCTGGAAGATGCTGCTGCACATCTACCTCTTCCCTCTGTCGCTTCTTAACTACAACCACGGGATGATATGGGTAGTGTTTCTTCCACCGCAACTACATGGCTTTCACCAAAATATGTTTATTCAAAATTACAACAAAATGGTTCCACCGGTCATGGAAACGTTACCTAAAAGTAAAGTTAAGCCTCTTCTGAAAGTGTTATGTAATAGTAAGACCGGCGTTGTTGGTTGTGCTGGCAGATTTGACACGTCATCCCAGAAACAAAGTTTCCGTACAATATTTACTTTCGTAGATGAGCACGAGGTAAATAAGGGCTTTAAATCACAATTAATACACGTACGAGTATCCAACGCTTAAAATTTTGTATTTTCCTAATATGATTTACTTTTCCAGTAATTTAACGGCGTTACCATTTAATGTGCCCCAGAACGCAATTCTTTTAAGATTTTTTTTTATTTCATAATACTCAAACTCAGCTGCTCGACAGCTTTGTTAGCTGCTCTAGAATGTAAAATTTTAGTTCAGATAATAAATGGATTTCACGTTATCCGTCGATTACCAGTCTCGGTTGTTAGCGACGTGAACCGCTTGTAGGTGTGGTTAGATTTTAATTTTACCTCCACACGCCACGTGTAGTGGAATGATAAATATTTTGTTAGGGTAGGGAGGTGCTCTTCAACTAAGTGGAATAAACCAATATAAGTATTTTTTACTCAGATATTAATTTGCAAATCTTTAATATAATGAATTTTGACAAAGTAGTGCTCGACCTTGTAACTATTTAATTAAAGGCTTATGGATATGTTTCGAATAAACAGTACGAACGCGTTCATGTAGATTTAAATCCAAATTACTTTTAATGCAAGAAGTGAACGTATAAAAATATGCACTTCTTGCGTTAGAACTTTATTTTTTTAAAGATGTGTATTTAGTAGCGTATCATAAGGTTTTATCTTGTAAGTAATAAATATAAAAAATATCAAATGGTTGGTAGTAAACTAAAACATTATAAGGAAAGGTATGCAGTCAGTTAAAATGCGTTATGGCGGCTGACGGATAACTCTCTCAGAAATAACACGAAAAAATGTAAAAATTGAAATAAAAGTTATTACTTATGTTAGTGACCGTGTAACTTCTGAATAACTTGATTCATTAAGGTCGTAATCACACAGTATATTAGTTTTGTTGAGACGTTGGTTCATAGCTATGCAAGAATTAAATAGGTAGCGCTGTACTCAAGTTATTAACAAATTGTATATACATATATGGACCAAAATTATATTCGGATTCATAAAATTCATAAAAAAAAATGTTAGTTTAGTGTTAAAAAGAAAATCACAAAAAATGAACCCGATAGGTGGTGTCGTGGTCGTGTTATTGATTGTATTGTATTTACACTAATAAGTCCGGAGCTAATTCGGAGTGAAACTCATCGAAAGCAGTCAAAAAGGGCTGGACAACGCCTGCCAGGTCACCTAGTAGTCGAGTAGTACTAGGTCGAGAGTTCAAAATAGGCTTTTTTCTTTATGACCCATATGGAATTTCTACTAATATTTCTTGTACCTTCTTAAGTTTAACGTTAGTACCTGGATGACCGAGCTTTCCTCGGTATTTTTTTTGGAAATCGTGTGTTTTGGAAATTATATTTGATACAATTTTTGATCTTATTGACATAATAGAAAAACTGAACTGGTTATTTGAATAAAAAATCTTGAGTGCAATTAGTTTAATTTAAATTTTTGTGTTTTTAAAAAAATACTAAATAAAGGGCTCGAAATAATAGAAGGAAACTTGAAAAAAAGAAGGAAAAAAGCCGAATCGAAGCTGGGACGCGAACCACGGCATTTCGATTTCGCAACCACCGGTTATCCCATATGACCTATTACGATTCTGCCATGCCAACCCCCTTCCCAAGTTTTGCAAAGTAGGCTGTACTGATAATGATATTTGAAAGAGTGCTCGAAAAGCTTAGAAGTAAACAAAGTCGGACCGAAGACAGGACGCGAACCAAGGCACTACGATTTCGCGATGGCTTGATATACACTTGAGCTAATAAGATCGTTATTACAGTGTCAAAATTTACCCACATTTAAGAAGTAGCAGTTTTTCATTGTCTAAAAACACGGACAAAACAACCTTTTCTAAATATGAATCCTAGCTAGATCGATTTATTGCCCCCGAAACTACCTGTACACTAAATTTTATATTATTTTTTTATATATATTTTTATATTATATATACATACATATATATATATATATATATAT
>DWHP01001647.1:0-15700 GCA_018247895.1 Parnassius honrathi | reverse complement strand
TTCGATTTTTAAAACCAAGGAGTTTTCAATTGAAAAGATTTTAATATGACAGGAACAGTGGAAATATTCCATTCCCGATACTTATAGTGCAGCCTATGTAGAGAGGTAGATCGTGGACAGGGAGTAACGTCTAAGCCAGACGTCCGAAACTGCTGTCGCCAAATTGCCTTAATTATTTCCTTATTTGTGTATGATGTTTAGCCGCGAACTTTAACTTCGGTAACACATTTAAGGTTAACCCGCATATCTTATCGTGTATTTCTCTGGTTTTATTGGAGAAGGGGAAAACGAGCGTACGACTCACCTGATGGTAAATGACTACCGCCGCGCATGAACAACTGCAACACCAGGGGAATTGCAGGTGCGTTGCCGGCTTTTAGTAGTCGTATCGATCCAGAAAAATCGCCGGTGGTAAACTATTCCACAAAGAGGTCGTACGCGGAAGGAAACTTCTAGTGGAACATACGGTGGTGGACCGCCAAGCATCCAGACGGTGTGGATAGTTTCGGCAAGTTTGTCACGTAGTGCGTTCATGAAATTTGGCGTCTGGGATTAATTGTTAACTTGAAACTTCGCTTGGATGATGCGCGCGTGTTGTGCACTGACGTTACTAAGATTGAATTTGAATGGTACTGTACTCGGATAGCCATCGTATTTATTAATATTGTTTTCAGTATTGTGTGTCCTAGCCGTATTTTATTCTGATCCTGTACTCCGATATTCATCATATTTATTAACATTATTTGCCGTGTTCTGTCCTAGCGCTTTTATACTCTGGTTCTGTACTCGGATAGCTTAATTTCGATGGAAATTAAGGTTTTCATATAGTCCACATCTGCAAGGCAAAGAGGTGGATTGTACCCTTCGATATTCTATACAATTTGCCAAAGAGTATGTATGTAGTCTATTGTACAAAGCAGACTTGACGACTTCTAGCCTCAAAATCGGCTTGCTTTGGAGGCTAGAAGTCGTCAAGTCTGCGACAAGTATTCGTAATGACTGTCGAAAACAGCATGTTGATGCAGATCACAAAAGAAATCAGTCCGAAGTTCTTTAATAGAACGTTGACGCCTTTCTTGAAAAATAAGACGCACTCTGTTTCACGCCAACGTAGTACAGCACTCATGGAGAACGAAATTGAAGAGCATCTGAAGGACTTTGATAACAGGTTTTCCGCCTCCTTTCAGAATCTCCACTGTAGTTCTATCCCCGCCACATTATTCTGAAAACGGCCTTGACGTTTTTCAGATGCTGAAAAGCCATTCTAATCTCTCTCATACCGACGTCCGGGATATCGCCGGAATAATGTCGGAGTAGACGCTGTTTGTGTGTTTCTTAATTCATAAACTGGTTTATGGAGCACAGGGCTATACAGGCCTTTAACCTTAACGTAAGGCTTCATAGTGACGACTCTTCGTATCACTGTCACGCCGTATACGTTGACACCTTAATAATACCAACAACGGCAAAGTCTTCCATGTGCGTACTACACACGTAACGTTGGTTAATGACGCCAATAAATCATGGAACTCTAAACAGTCATACATCATGATTAGTGAGAATAAATACCGCTTCTTGTCTACTTTTGTTTGTTTTCACATAATTAAAAGCTATTGTTAAATACATTACTCATTTCTCGATCATTACGTATTGTTTGTTTTTAGTGACATTGTAAACATAAATGTAGATAAGATTAATGGAATGCCTGTGGTTTTTATATTTCAGAATAATTATACAAACTTGTCCGGCGCAGTAAGTTGCTTGGATCTTCGTTGATATAAAATACTAATTATGTACACTATTTTAAAATACTTTAACTCCAATTGCTTTAGAGTAAGAATTAATTACTTAAATTACTAACATTTGTTTATTACGTATTCCTTGGTTTATGTAGACTTATAAATTGAACTAGATCTGGATTCTTTAAATTAAAAAATAAAAAACATTTCTGCAGTTAGTGAGCTAATAGTTTAAATTAGCTAGACTCTAATTATGATTTCACAAATTTGACCTTTGAATTTTTTAAGTTAAAATAAGCAATTACGTATTCTAATCCAACGAATGCCGATTTTTCAAGGAAGGTTATTTTATTTAGTGCATGTGCAGTTACCCTAGATGGAGTGACGACCTGGTAAGACATGCAGGAAGTTGATAGATGCAGGTAGCTTAGCTCCGTACTTTATGGCGTTCCTTAGTGGAAATCTGTGTTCAGCAGTAGATTTGTGATTGACTGTAATTATGATGTGTGGTTAAAATTATTGCATTGGTTGACAAGCAATTAATCTGATGATAAATTAAGGACATTTGTAAACAACTTTAAGAGAAAGTATATTATTGGCTTTTGTCTGCTTCTGTGGCACTCTTATGGCAAAGCTTCAGTAGAAGACGTTGGCTGGAGCAAGAAGTCCAGCGTGCATAATTAAAATGCATTCAAACTGAATCTGTATACAAAACGCGAACTGACGACTGCATCTGCGTAGAAAACGCCGCTAAGGCATACGCATTGCCAAACGCTCTCCTCTGAGACCTTAAAACTATGTAAACCGGAACCGTTTCTTTTATAACATTAAGTGAGTGAGAAAACCGCTTACAATTTACGTGACGGTAAGTAGCACCATCACCGTCTTTGTCCACATGCGTGTAGTTTCAAATTAAAAAGGCCCCTGACAGGTCAGCGACCCTAAAAGCTAAATATAACTTACCATAAAAACTTAGGATAAGGATTTAGATGGAATTCCTTGTTACTAGTAAACGGGGTTTCCAGTTCCCTACGCTCACCATACGAAGTAGCGGCATTATGTTTCGTTTTCACACTCGTGACACTCACAGAAATAAGAGTGTCACACTGGTGACACACACAGAATTGAGACCGCGGTCTTTCCCGGTGGTCTGACCCATTCGCGCTGCAGCCATAATATGGGGGCAGTGTGGCTATATCACGTAGAATAAATATACGCTGCTGATTACGCTTATTACAAACGCGTTCAGGCGATGTCGACATGTTCAATCCAATATACCATTACGGCATGTAAACAGTCCATTACCTAAAAGTACGCCAGCCCGAAACTAACTACGCAAGCATATAATTTATCTTTCATTTAGATAATTTGTGGTATATCGGTAAAGTAAAGAAACTTGACAAATGGATAACTCACGTACTGGGTGACGCGTGGTTGATGACGGAGAGGTTGGCAAAATTAGCAGGTCATTGATTCCCGTGCAGCAGGCTTCTATAGCAGGAAAATCAACAAATTATTCACAAAAGGGCAATAATGTGTTCGTAAGTTTAGGCACATACTTTGATATTTAATATTATGTAATATTTGTTAAAGTATTTACCGTTTTGTAAAAAAGTACCGTCGATTTTATTAACATTTAAAATTCGAATTACCTATGATAAAAATTACTTTATAATTCGCAGATCAACATTGAACCAACGCATAATTTACTTGGCCCATAAATCCTTTAACTTTGTAATATGAAAACTACACATTATATTGTAAAAACAATTTACCCGACTACTACAGAAGGAATGTAATGTTCTTCTAGAGTATGTAGAAGTATGTATGTATGGGTGTCTATTTCTTTTGCACGCTCTGGATTTTAAGATAGGTGGTGTCGTTAGATTCGTCTTGTGGAAGTGACATAACACGAGAGAAAAACTTTGTAGCCTATAAAGTTTTTCTCTTTTCAGTAAACTTTTTTATTCAGTCGGGGATTCTTTAATTACTGTTTAACCATGAAACTTATAATATTGCAATAAAGCGTGTAATCTAATTAAAAAATCCTTTACAAGTATTCTTATTACGTAAAATCTTTAATGAATTTATTTTAGGAATGCGAGCCTAAAGACAGCACACATAAACACGCAACCCGTTTGATCGTGTTTGCGTAGCCTCTTCGTTTTATCAATTTTGTTAACCTTGGATAACAGGACCAGAGCGACCTCTTACGCGGAATCTCAAGAACAGAACGGGTTTACATTGGGGCAGACATTCAACTTCGGAATACACTTACCTACTTCCTTTTAGCAACAGTGGTTTTGAATGATCTGAAAATTGAAAGTGTTAAGCTGTTCTATAAACACATAAATACTGAAACAAAGTTACATGTGATGTTATTTTTTTAAAGAATAAAGGTGACAAAGGAGCACACATTCCACCTGAAATAGATCATGTGGCCCTTTCACATCTATCCTGGAATAAGAATCTAAATGTAGATGGTTGTCACCCCTGAATTTTTCCAGTAGAAAGGGTATCCAGTTCACTACACTCACCATACGAAACAAAACATCATTAGGCTGCTATTTTCCTCTGGCACTCTTTGAAGACGTGATCCTTTCCCAGTCGAAACGACGAATTCGTGTTACAACCTCAATGTAGCTGCAATGTAGCTCTCTCATTACTTTTAATTATTATTTAAGTTGCTTTAATAACCTTGGTTTTGTATATTTTAATAAGTAGTAATAGTTTGCTAATTTATTATTTTTTCCTAAATTCATCATATCCTTTAATTATAGACAACGTTCTTGACTCGACCGTAAAATGGGAAAAAGACTTTTTAATTAAAAATATTTTTCTTTGTGTACACTACCCGGCTTTTTATGCCCTTGAAGCTTAAAAGTTTGGTTTAATTGTGTTATTCTTTTACATGTAACTTGCAATATTTCACGCGGCCATCGCCTTTGCTTAGGCCGAAATAAATTGTGTAAATTTGTTTCTACCTCAATTGTTAAAAATTAAGAAATATAAACAGTTACGCGCGGTTACAGCAAAACATAAATTACATTAGGTAAATGAAAATAAAATAGAAATAAACTTATGTGTTGAGCTTAATACTTAATTTTTTTTCAAGAAATGATATAGTCATTCGCTGCCTATAAACGCGGAATAGATATTACTGAACGTCACTTCCGCCCGAATATATTATACATACTTAAGATATTATTTTGAGCGGCGGAGGAAGAAACTTAATTCGCTACATTAGAGTGCACGTGCTAATGCCGCATATGCGTATACGTAATAATACACAGACACAAAATATTTGGGGTATGATTATACAACTAATTCATTAATTGATTGGATCAATGGACGGCCGGCGGCTCAGAATTACACTACAGAAACGTTATTGCAGTGCTGTTTCCCTGTACGCACGACTAACAAAACCTACGACATTTTAAGTACGGAGCATTTAGCGCCGGAAGAAACCATCACTCTATTTCATTATGTGGGCGTCGTCTGAGGTGACTTAGAGGTAAGACGTACACATATAGAATAACCTTATGTTCAAAAAAGTTACAACTTTAATCTATATTTCCAATATTTCATACGTATTTATAATTTCAATTTTGCTAATTCATTTTCGTGAATTAATTTATCTAAGTCTAACGTATAAAATATAAAACAAGTTAAGAATGAAAAATGCCTCAAAATATATTGTATATAGTATTAAAAATATATAGACAAATTTTATAGAATGTTAAAAGAGCCTACATAATTACTGAACAGTCGGATTAAACTCGGTAAGTCGAACGATCTAACTCAGATTTAAACTTGTAAAGGTTCTTGAACCGTGCTTTAAACCCGATGCTATTCGTGCCGTGGTAACAGGGGCTAAGCGCTCGTTGTTTCACAGTACGCGAGCAACTTGAGTTCGATCCCCGCCGACACCAATGAAATTGTTAATTGCAATTTTAAGTACCGATAAATCAGTAAACCAAGTGTTTGGTGGTAAAGGAAAACGTCGTGAGGAAACCTGCATATCTGAGAAATAAGAAAAAAAATATTTCGAAGTCGTGAAGTCCGCCAACACACAGTTCGCACGCACGAGGATGCCTGTGCGTAGTTGTGGGCTGTAACTTTAATTTAAACTGTTCATAAACAACGCTTTGTAATATAAATTTAACTGTTTACTTTCTACATACTGAAATTAGACTAAAAATGCGTTTTAATAAAAATGTAGTAAAAGTAATTAACCATAGTTATTTTGTGGCAAAAATACACTATTGTTTTATAACCTTCATGCTCCGAGTTTAATTCATCATAGCTACAGATCGAAGATGCCAATGTCAGATCAATTGTGAACATTAAACTAATGGTGCATCCGTCGATCTATGTCCTTCCTAAGAGATCTATACTTGTCTTGTAATTTTTATAAATTGCCTCTCCTCGATGTGTCTATTGTGAGCTTCAACGAACCGGTTCCCAGAGCCACCGCACATATCAACCGGTCCTCGTTAGCAGAACAGTCGCTTTTTCAGTCTCGACCTGATGGCTAAGTATAGTGACCTGTCTCGAATACTCATTTGTTACATCTTGTGTTACCCGGTCCAGTTACGACTAAAATTAACTCCACCCCGGCTTGAACTTAAATTAGTTATAACTTTACATTCTTTATACAGACGCATTACTAAATAACCTTATATTTCTTCACAACAATTAATTTTTGCTACTTTGTTAAACAAAAAAGAGAAAATCTTAATAAAGCCTCTTGAATTAACCTTTTATAATCGGCAGCAGATTTTAGAAGGCAGCATATTAAGAATGAAAAGTCACCCCTAACTTTTAGATGCTGCTAGGTGTAGTAGCATCTAAACACTTATCAAAGATAAAAATCGTTTAATTTATTAAATTATTTTAACCGATTACATATTTTAAACGAAAGCAGGGGAAAGTAAAGTAGGGGAGGTATATCTTGCTCTAGTAGCTACAGAGTGTAATTCTTCAACAATAGTTTGAACGTATCTGTTTGGTAAGATATTACTTAGAAAGATTAAGCATTATACAAAATAATTAATACAACATCGTCGGTCTGGGCATTTACATCTAATCTATTACATGACTATACGGCCGTCTCCCGGATAATCTACCATTTACCGAACTTTCAGTCAATTCCAAGAGTCGGTTTTAAGCATCGATATAGCTAATTGTAGTACTAAATGAAGAATTAGTTTTAAGCTTTTGAGCAACACTGGCCGAAGTAAAATAATTCAACAAGTAATATGATATGCGTTCTCTACAACATATAATGACTGAGAGTGAGGGAATAGAGTGCACCTGTCTGGCACTATGATCCTGTACGGCGCCGATGGCTAGACTCTATTGGGGCTGGCCGACGTGACTGAAATTTGGTCTAGATCACACTTATTATTCTTATGAATGGAGTACTTAGTTACAATTTTTTTACAATTTGGGCCTAACAATTGAACTTAAAGTCCACCTGAAGGTAAATGACTAATGCAGCCATATAACACCTGCACTCGATATAAAATTAAGAAGGAACCGTGACCGAAATGTAGTCTGGAGGACATTTATTATTCTTATAAACAGAGTAGTTGTAATTTTTTTACAATCTTGGCCTAACAACTGATCTTGTAGTCTCCCTGAAGGTAAGTGGCTGATGCAGCCCTATAACACCTGCACTCGATATAAAATTAAAAAGGGATTTAGTATGCTCTTTCGAATCGAATTACAGGAGGCCAGTGAAGACAAATGATATACAGCAGTGGATTTGATTTACCACTGCCATGAGCAGAAATATGTAAGACATTCGAATATTATTGTATTATACAATAAACATGACAAATAATGTGCACACAGTTCACCAGGTGGTCTCAATAATTATTGAGACAATTTCTTTAACAATAAATCGATCTTTCTTCCTTTCTTTCGACCTTCCCTGTCAGATTCACATCTTTCAATTTTTATGCATTTTTATGGGATAAGGGTGACAAACGATCACACAGTCCTCTTGAAAATAAGGTACGGTTATTGAGGCCCATAGACTACGAATACATAATATCTAGCCTCAATTACGAATCAAAATGCAGATGCGTTGTCACCCGTGAGGGCTAAGAGGTAAAAAGTGTCTCCGGTTCTCTATACACACCATACGAAAAACAGCAGTGACAATCTGCTATTTAACGCTGGTATTCTGTGAGAGTGTGGTCCTTTCACGTCGAGCCGACCCATTCGTGCTATAGCTATACTACTAATAAAGCTGCAGCATGGCTCTACAACATATAAAATAATATTTAATTCATTTTAAGATTAGACCACTAGTTTCGATTAGTAAGTAGAGATCTTCCGATTATAACGCGATTTGTTGTAATCTTAATTGAAATATTAAGAGACAATTTACTTTGTATTCCATAAATATAAAATTCTTATAGATCCGTTTAAGTAAACCTAATTTGAATAAATTTTAATACTATCACCACTATCGCGTGTACATAATTTACATAAAGCGCTCAAACAACATAGTTTAATATTTAAAACAACGAATATTAGCGCTTCTTTATAACAAGCTTAGAGGTTAAACAGAAATAGAAAAACCGGAATACGTAAAAAAGTTTACTGAAAAGAGAAAAATTTTATACTTTATGTCACTTGCACAATTAATATCCACCAAGCCGTTCAGTCAGCAGAACGTGCTAAGGAAATAGACATAAATACACACATACATACTCTCGTAAAATAGTACCTCCCTTCTAGAACAGGGTAAAAAGAGGTGTAAAGACGGACGGTATTAGCGATAATGATCCACTACCCTACAACATCCCGCGTATGCCGTAAAAGACGACAGAGGGAACCTGAACAACGAGATAGGCGTTAGTATCTCCCTGAAAACATTAGAATAATAATAATAAATACGGTTAACAATTTCTTGCCAAGCGTGGCAACTGTGGTATTTATTTACTCATGGGAGAGACAAAATGTAAACTGGTGGCAGTCATATAAACGGCGGGACAAGGGATGCTAAAAATCTACGGCGGGGAATCACAAACGAAGATAGAGCCTGATAAAGCTTAAATTAGGCAAATCAAGGTCAAATGAGAGGATGCCTGAGATGAAGGAATAGACAATTTTCACTAGAATTTAGGATTATCTGAAGTCTGAAAACACAGGGCGGAGATAGTAATCCATGTAGATAAAAGGGCGACCATCTGCCCCAAGAAGGCGGTGTCTTATTTTAGGGAGTGTGTCGACAAGGATTGTGTAGATTGTACTCGTACTTTAAATTAATTGGTAATTACCATACAATATTCGTTCAAGTTCATACAGCTTTACCGTTATCAATATGTGCAACCCGCTAGGGTGAGAGCCTAGTGATCAAATAACACAGGGATTACCCTACTATGGACACGTCTCTCACAAAGATCACAATTATCTACAACCGTATTTTAATGTGAAATTTTATCCCTTTGTGAAGAGAAAATAAAATGATTTATTATTATTTGGGGTATTTGTATAGTTTTTTCATCTAGGTAGTTGGGTTCTATAAATATGTAATTATAAATGAAAATGAAAAGATAAATATACCTACATAAATATCAATAAAAAAAAAGAAATACGAAAAGTACATAAATAAATAAAAGTCCAACCAGATGGAAGCCTTCGACAGGGGAGACCAAACGGCCGAGGGTTAGGGGGAAAGGGAAAGAAACGGGCGGACGATGCAGGCGGTATCGAGGAGCACCGCCTTCTGCATTTGAGCCTGGAGTGGTCGGTCGCGGATTCCCAGTCACCTCAGATGACCTGAGAGGCGGACTGGGATTAGCCTATCATTATTATTATTAAATGCCTATGTATTCCTTCTTTCTTATAACACAGTGTTAAAAAAAGACTTTAACGCAAAACGTTAGGTATGGCTCGAGGGAACACGATGAGCTGAGAATGGAGAACTTTGGAGTTAAAGAACGAAATCTCGGGGGCAACAACTGATATCAGATATCATTGCGAAGCAAGTCTTACGATAAATTCCTTCTACAAAATATGCTACAGCATGATTCTGACACTAAAATTACTGCCATGGATTTAATAAAAGAAAATAAGATTCTGCTACCTACAAGATATTGTATCGTATATATCTTTAAAACAGCATCGATGCGATTACACTTTAAAGACTACTAACCTTAATCAATAAACATATGAGAAAAACCAAGAATTTTTTACTAGTTAATTGGTACGTGTTAAATGGAAAATTACAGCGTAACATTTAAGGTGACACATATAACACCATACCTGTTAGAGCAAAGTCACACGATGCGTTGCGGCGTCAGCACATCTCAGATTTCGCCACATTGGCCAATGTGACATTTTCTTAGTGTATGCATATAAATAAACTTGAAGCGTCTATCTATATCATTGAAATAATGAAAGCAAGGTGTAGACGAAGCCAGTAACGCTGGCGCCAGTCCTCAGACAAGCCAGCGCTGGCCTGGCCCGTGTCGTTTAGACGAGACCAAATGGATTCATTTCATTCCTAGATTATTCTTTTAAATCGTTGTGTTAAATTAATTATTTTTTAAACTTTAACTGAAAATAATGTTTATCATATAGTAAATGCATCAAATATAGGAATTTGTACAATATCAATTAATACATATTATAGTAATTTTTTTATATTGCAAATTATTTATTCTGGAGCGAGGATAGCGGAGCATGCGGGCGGAGGTCACTGGCTTGAAAAATAGGCAGGTGCTCTATTCCCGCCAGTGCTGGCAGCCAGCGCTGGCTTGTCTTGAAAACTGTTTATACGAGGCTAATAACAAGCCAGTGCTGGCTTAGTCTAAACCTTGTTTTACTTTCATTAAGGTTATTTGAATACTATTAAGATACAAGCAACTATTTTCCCCGTCTGTTTTTGTCTGTCTGTCTGTTTGTCTGTCGGGGCTAATGTTCGGAATGGCAGAGCAAGGAGCCAGGGAGACCAGGAGAGATTAAGGCTAATTTTTTTTTGTTAAAAAAACTTGTTTTGCTTTTGAAAAAATGAAAATTTGATCGCATAAATGGTCTATATTATAGGCCGGGAAAGGCCGGTAGTTATAAATAAATTTCTTCGTTACAAATGGAGACGTTTTACATACATAATGACGAGTGGACAAAAGTTGGCTGCGATGAGGCACTGCGCGAATTGCATTTTAGGGCCCACGCTCACAGGCGCACAGGATCGGGGGATTATTTTCATGGACAAAATATTTTTACTTTATTTTAATGAAATTAGCACTGACACTGGCACTGATGAAATCGCGGCGTGTTGCTGCACGTCACGGCATTCCATGGGATGCCGCGGCACACCGCCGCATCACGTGAAACGCGTAAGTTACTTCATGTTAATAAAGGAGTGTGACTGCTAAGTTATTGAAACAAGGTTGAATCTAGCCCGTTGCGGCGGCAATCTCAGCGACTCTTCGAGCGCGTCTTGGCTTGTTTGGCATGCCTCGAAATGATACAGGATCCCTCGGCATGCCGGAGTGTGCCTTGCCACGCCGTCCCATGTCGTGCTGTCTGTGAGCGCAGGCCTTTAATATGCACCGTTTATATATATATAAAAGCCGCAAGGGATTTGTTTCTGCGCCACGCCGTAACTGCAACAAATAGTGTGGCTCCGCCCTTAATATTATTTCAATATGAACATGATGTGCAAGTAGTGTCATCAAATAGCATAAATATTTGTTAAATAAATCATTCACACATTCATTACAGAGATATAATTCGCATATTTAACGAAGGCACTTCCACATATGCACGGTGCTTGTCAGGTTTTCTGATGTATATTGACTGCATTTACATAATAAAGTATTCTTCGTGATCAAATTCATTTAATGTTACTGCGTAGTACATCACTGCGTAGTATAAACGAGATGCATATGGTTGACAAACAATAAATATTGAATGATGGGACTCCATATACACAGATATACCTAAATTTTACACTTTATATGTAACAATGTATGTATTAACTGATTATATACTTTAGATGTAGAAATTGTAAGAGATCAATTATTCTATTTCGCTAAATGGATTTCGTAAAAACCGTTA
This sequence comes from Parnassius honrathi, assembly GCA_018247895.1. Lineage (NCBI taxonomy): Eukaryota > Metazoa > Arthropoda > Insecta > Lepidoptera > Papilionidae > Parnassius > Parnassius honrathi. The sequence continues at coordinate 3,878 of DWHP01001647.1, read as the reverse complement.
ATGGAAAGGTACAGTGCCCAGGGTATTCTTTCATTTTTGAGACGTTTGGAAAACGGAAGGGTCACTAACAGACTTGGATTTTTTTTCCAAACATTTCCTTTTGTCCTTTACAACCCCGCAACATTCCGCATGTAATTTTAAAATTGCGATCGCAATTACCCAACAATTTCATACTGATTCTGATTTTAGACGAAACAATAAACAAAAATATCGAACCCTATATCGTCAGATATAGTTAGTCAGAATTTACATATAATCTAACATCATGTATGAAAATTATACAATCATAGTTACACAATCCTTTTATAGTTAGTAAAATGCAACAATCTTTTTCTATATGTGCGAACGTGAGTTTGGCAAATGATGAATTCTTGGAAAAGCCTATGTGTGATGTGAAAGCCCACGTCGATAAACACGTCCAGTGCTTAATTTATATATAAGAAAACAATATATACGTGAAAATACCTCATATCACTCGTGGGTGTACATTACATGGGGAGCAGCATCTCACTAAAATCACACACCTGCCAAGCGTGGCAACTATGGCAGGTATGAGGCAATCTAGGGAGGCCTATAGCTGAATGAATGAATGTGAGAAAGTAAAGTGATTATTTTATTTTAAAAATATTAACGATCATTATGGTTGTGATATCCGTCCGTAAATACTTTAGGTTGGAAGCCAGCCGTTCATATTCAAATTTTTAAAGAAGTGAGATATTTGACCTATTTAGTTCTTATTAGGTGCGAATAATTTATGCATTCTTTTTTGGATAGACAATACTTTAATATTATAAAGATATAAACGTTACTTCTTACTGGAGTACCAGCAAATCACTTATCACGTTACCTACATAACTAGCTAATGCTTGTGGAGTTACGAAATAATTTACTTACATGAACCACTGAAGTTCACGGATCATTACAGAACTTGAATTGTATATTCGAATCGACGACATTCAGATACTTGGATCGCAGAACTTGATTTAATTGTTAGGTTACTGTCAAAAGGCTTTGTCATGATTAACATAATAAGCAGCCTCCTTGAATAGGCTGACCACATCAGTCGTCAGTACAGCATGAGGGAGAACTATCCGAACAGAACTACTATCGAAACAAGTGAGTTATAAAGCAAGAACTGTTTTTACGCCAACGTAATCAAAAAATGTAATGGTAAAGTGTGATGTTTAGGAGAAGCCGTTATTTTCCAAATGGAAATTATTTTCAATTACTCTCTTTTGTGCAATTTACAATAATTATGGATTTTTTCATATTTTATCTTTTGTAATAAGCGGGTTTCCTCATATAAACACAAACACGACCATGTTTTTCAAATTATCATTACTGTTGATATTATTCTCTCTGTGTGCGGAGTCACTCATTGGCGGCTATAAATTAGTCTACTAAATAAACAATGAATGTTAAGGATCTAGGTCACATCTAAAGCCGCTGTTAATGGAGTCCGACAGAAAAAAGAGCTGATCTTAGACCTTATTTCCATTATCAATATTTTTCCTCAGAATTCTTTACAAAGACTTAATTTTGATATTGTTGCATAAACCATACCTGCGTAAGTAAAACGTAAATAAGTATATTAACATACTCCTATATATGTAGTTTCGAGGCCTTATTACCTTTAAAAATATAGAAGAATTTTCAAGACGAAAAGTTTCAATAGATGTAGTAACAACCTGGTAAGACATACAGGTTGTCGATGGGTTTAGGTGATTAAGAAACGTTTTTGGCTTTTCTTGGGTAGGTCTATGTTTAGCAGTGGACTTATGAAGGCCTGTTATGATAACGATGACTTAGACCATTCTCGGGTTGTATGGTCTAAGAATGATGATTCAAAGTTTCAAAGCAATATTTTATATCAAAGGAATATAATTTTCTGCTTTGAAATTGAGCCTTTATCAATAGTCTGACATATATATGTGAGTATATATATAGTATATTATAACAAATTACTTTTGATTTATATATGCGTCTCATATATATGTGACCACTTATTCGGTCTAGTGGTCTTAAACGCGACAGATGATTTTGAGGTCCCAGGAAAAATTCCGGGTCAAGTTAAAATCAATATACGCGTCCTTTTCCTCTTGCTAAGAAATATTCAGGGCAGAAAAGTGACAATGATCTGACAATAATATTTTCGTTTCTCAGATACGAATGAGCGGGCCAAGAACGAGGTAAATCAGCACTTATAATTGCAATTAACTTCGGGCGTAACAGTCGTGCTGACTGGGAATGTACTTAATTTGCTCGCGTTCTGTACAACTTCCTACTATTATTAATGCACGACGATAAGCAACATAAGCTAATTAAACAATATACTATCAATTTTAACTTAAGGACGATATTCACTTCAACTAACTAATTTGCTGTTCAACGCTACTTAGCAAATTTGTAAATATTATCTACGTTTACAAATTTGCTTGATACCCACTTGAAACTAAAGCTTTATGTCATAGAATTTATTTATGTCCATTTAACCTGTTCAGTTCCTGGTGATCTATTTTTTGTTAAATCAACATACCTGTAAAACTTCGGACATTTCAAACGGAATAAAACACAACACGTTTCGCCACACCCGGTCAGGCCTCCCGAAACAACCAATCGGAAGCCTCCACCGCGCACTGTAATCAGTACTTTCAATGTATTGGCCTTTGTTCAACCTTGGATGAAACATTCATTGCATCAGCCAACTATGATTTTTGCTAGTCGTTACTAAATAAAATCTAATTTTGCTAGTGATGTCATACGCGTAATATTCACCAAAAACTTTTCATTAAGTCTACGAACAAATTACTCGTATTATTATCAGCGAAAAATAAAAAATAGATAAGAGTACCTAAGTATAACAGACAAATATTACGTTTATATTGTATAATTCCCTCGCTTGTGATATTTTTTTAGCTATAAAATATTGATAAGGAAATTAATGCACGTGCGTAGTAATTCTTTTTTTATATAACCATTAGGTACAGCCAATCGGTCAAATTTTGTATTGGTATGTATTATTTAGATCTCAGAATCTTTTTGAAAAGTATTAACTATCCAATCTTTAAAACGGGTAGAGTCATACTGCAACTATATTATGGTTGTACCACGAATGGGCGAGGTAGCACCACGCTCTCACGGAATACCAGCGTAAAATAGCAGCTTAATCCTGCTGTGTTTCGTCTGGTGAGTGTAGAGAACCGGATACCCTTATTACCGGAAATGAGGCATTCCATCTTAATCCTCAAGAGTGACAACGCATCTGCATTTTGCTTCTTAATCGAGGAAATTTAGATGTTTATGGACCACAGCATCCACTTACAATCAGGTGGACTGTGTATTCGTTTGTCACCCTTATTCTAAAAAGAATAGATAGCATAAGATTCCAATAAGTTTCGTTTATAAACTCAGAAGTTACGAGTACCGAGCAAGAACAAGGTCACCCCGCAACTAAATTTAAAATTATATTTATGGTTAATAATTTCGGTTGTAAAAGTAACAGGACTTAGAACTGAACTCGGGTAACTCACGCGCGATGGAGTTTGAGGCGCACGCCAAGTGATGCAGGATCACAACTAGGTTCTCTGGGCTTACGGTCTGGAAATGTACAATAAGTACTATGCTTTTTATCTGTGTAAACTCTTTATATTAAACATTAAAAAATACAAAAAAATATGTTACGAATAGTAATAAGATTATATTTCATTATTTAATGTACGGTTCTAAGTTCAATAATGATGACATGAAGCCCTGCGCTGGGTTAGCATGTCAATTCTAATTACTACGATGTCAATTTAGTATTACCTAGCCTGCCATTAGCACAAAACTTAATTCAAGCACGTTAACGAGTGCCTACATAATATAATATATATATATAT
>DWHP01001646.1:0-15700 GCA_018247895.1 Parnassius honrathi | reverse complement strand
AAAAAAAAAAAAAGTAAACAAACATATACTTGAATTATTTCGATACGTTTTATTAATAAATTGTATTACAGGAAGTGAAAATATATTTAACTGTGTTGGTACAAAATTAATCACGTGCGTCGAGATAAAATGTTAATTCGTATCGATCAGTATTGTGATTATGTCAGTTGGCTGGCCAAGTTAAGGCGTAGCCACTGGAATGGAACCATGTATTTTACTTCCTCTTAAGAGTACATAAAAGTCTACTCTAGCCTAGTAAGCATTGCTTTTGTCGACTTCAAAAAAGGAGGAGGTTAATTAAGTCAATTGTAAACCAATTTTGATGATTGTTTTTTTTTTCATTTCATTTTTCAATTTTTTTTTCATTGTGTCAATGCCTTATATTTGGTTTAAAAATTTTACCCCGAAGGTGGCAAAATAGGGAATGAAGATATTGATGGAGCTATTTGTTGAGATTGTGACATTCCTAAGTCGATTTAAAAGAGTAAAAAAAGCTACACAACTAAAAAGAAATAAAGAAATCACATTATTAAAAGAGATCTTGAATTTTTCCATACAATATGTTTTAGCAGCTTAGTACCGGTTTCAGAATGTTAATTAATTTTTTTTAAAGTTATTTTTTTAATGGGTTTCTCCCAACTATATTATATTTCGAGTGTCGTATATCGTTTGTCTATAAAATATCTTATCACAGCATAATATAATTGATAAGCAAAATTTCAACTAAAAGTTGCGCAAACCGTTTTTTCCCTAGTCTTAGACTTATTATACGTACATATATTATATCCCACCAAAAGTGTGAAGAGGGGCGCCTACGTTTGTAACAACAGGCGACCGGCATTGTAGGCTTCGCTGATAAGATAATTCGGATTTAAATGGGCGCCAGGCTCCCGAGCAGTTCCTTAAATCGTAGCCATAAGAATGTACAACGTTCTTAGTTTTATTTGGATATCACTAATATTTCAACTTTTTATCCCTTTAATGTCCTGCAGACTGAATTTCGGTCACGGCGGCCAAACTCAACGGAGACTAGCCAGATGGCTGCAGATGCGCAAGGCAAGATTATAGTGCCCGAAGGCATGCGCAAACACTCTTTACTCCCCCATTCCCATAGTCCGAATGGAGGGTAATCTGACATGACTAGAGAGAGATCAGGCGCAGGACCTACGGTTTTTTCGTGATTACAAGGCCTCGGGGTAAAACACCGCTAACTTCCTGACTCTGACTAGCCAACTGATTTTGGCCAGACTCGGGATTCGCTGTTTTTTTTTATTCAGTTTATTCAACTAAAAACCTTTTATTTTTTTTATATTTTTGATAGATATCACCATGTATAATCAGGTTAAATTATTACACTGTTAGAAAAAAACTAAAAAAATATGTTATACATAGTTATTTTTAGTTTATGTTTTTATTTACAAATATATTTTTAATTCTGCGCATGGGTGAAACTCCAGTCAAAAATACAACCTATCTTTTCTGATCTACCGCTTATGAGTAAGAAATAACTATTTCTAAAAGCAAACAATGAAATAATTTAACACCTTGTAAGAATATCTTTACACAGGTAGTTAGACGATAACAAAGTAATAAAAAGCTATTATAGAGCCATCTAAACCCGGACATTGTGGCAAATGACCCACGGGGGTCACAGCGGGCGTCGGAGAAAGTGTCAGAATTATTGCTTGCACCGCACCACAATCTGAATGTAACAAATATATACGCTACGCTCAGTACAAAGCGGGACAGAAAAAGGGCACCGGCGAGTATTCATTTCGATTTGATATCAGGATTGATCGTCACGATCTCCACTGTGCTGAACGCGGTTTTAACAATGCTGTAATGAAATATTGAACGCGTGTGTAATAAGTTCTTGTTCCGACGTTCACTAACAATTTAAAGACACATAGAGATATATCTCTTTATAACAATTTATTTGCTTGTGAAATAAATGGTTGGTAACATTTTCTGATCTAACTCTTCAACATTGCCGTGTAGTGGTGGTGTAAGAATATCCACTACCTCATCCCGTGGGTGTAAGATGCGACAGAGGGAAACCAATAAGGAGATGGGCAGTAGCATCTTCCTAATAACGATTAAAAATAAAAAACTGCGGTTGCCAATCCGATTGCTGAGCGTGGCAATTGTGGCAAACATCTTCCCTACGAGGCGATCTATGGGGGAGGCAGTGGGCTTTACTAGGCTGTAACGGTAACCCTTCATCAGCTTGTGCAGTTCCACCTCTCGTTGTAAGAAGGAATTTAATTGTCGCGCTTCGTTGCAGTATCACAGGTTTCGTACCTTTTATACGTGGTAGAGCCACGCTGCAGTTATATTATGGTTGTAGCACGAATGGAATTGCTTGACCGAGGAAGGACCACGCTCTCACAGAATACCAGCGTAAAATAGTAGCTTAACTCTGCAGTGTTTCGTATAGTGAGTGTATACACGGAGACCCTTTATACTGGAAACGAGGCATTCCATCTAATTCCTCAGGGATGATAGCGCGTATGCATTTTGATTCTTATTCAAGGAGATGTATATAACATTCTAATAAAATACAGCGATAAAAAATCGCATCAGAAATAGAGAAGACTTATGGGAGAGGTTTCTCGATGTTATCCTACATAAGGTTCGTGAAGGGCAGTTAATTTGTTTGGTTGCTTCAGTCGGTAATAACCTTAACTCCGCTATCTCAGTCAATCCGAGCAAATGACTCGCGTAACCGTTAGAGAACATCTGTTAAGGCACAGACGTCTGCATAGGTACTCAAGATCGCAATTATTTTATTACATAATGTTAATTTTTAACGTAAAGCGGCAGCGATTAGTTAATTGTTACTACGTAAATAGGGGCGACAAACGAGCACACATTCCACTAATGGTAAGTGGGTACTGTTGCCCGTTGACATACACCAGCACTCCGCATCCCATATGCTGGCAACATGTCCGACGTAGGAACAGGAGCGGACAGTCCTGGTAGGGATCGGTCGGAACCTCTCCCTGTCAGCAGTCGTGTCGGCGACTCTGAGCAGGGACTCGGCGTGGAGGGCCGTAGCCGCCTCCTGTGAATCTGTTATGGTCCAGGAGGAGGCTGCTGAGCGGTGGTAGAGCCACGCTGCAACTATATTATGGTTGTAACACGAATGGGTCGTCCCGACAGGGGGAGGACCACGCTCACACAGAATACCAACGTAAAATAGCGGCTTAATGTTGCTGTATTTCGTATGGTGAGTGTAGAGAACCGGAGAGCTATTTTACTGGAAACGTGGCATTACATCTTAGTTCTTGGGGGTAACAACGCATCTGCATTTTGATCCTTAATCAAGGATAAATGTAGATGTCTGTGGGACACAGCATCCACTAATCATCAAGTAGACTGTATGCTTGTTTGTCACCCTTATTCTATAAAAAAAGAAAACCATGCTGATTACAACCATTCATTTAAAATTTACTGTCTATCTTTACACGCAACTCTCTTTATAAATATAAATGATACGCAGTGCCTTAACTCAACTAACGTCCCGAGGGAAATGTCCTCAATAAACAGGCGTGTTAAGATAAGCCACTGTTTTCTGGCGTTACAGTCGTCGCTTGTTTCCTCCAATGACACTCTTTAAATTATCCCGTTCCGAGCGATCGTCACTAGGGGCCCAATAGTAACAAAAGTTTTGTTGGAATTACAATGAAGCCGGTTCAGTACCGATAATTAACGAAGATAATCCTTAAACTAAATAGGGCTTGGTTATTTATAAAGCAATTTAGTTTATTTAACATGCACGAGTAAATATAGAAATAACTGAAGTCAATAAAGTTATCCCGAAAATGTCGTTCTTAATTGAAGTTATATATTCATACGCGGTAGAAACCGAAACTAAATAATGATTGTGGCACGAATGGTTCGACCCGACCATGTAAGGACTGCGCCCTTATACAGGGTCATTCTGAAATAATCGGCCAAGTTTCCAGAGAAGGCAAAAAGTGAAGAAAATTTAATTTACAAAAAACACGTGTGCATTTTTATCAACTTATGCAATTCTAATTATCGTTCACAACGTCTTTTTCTTTTTAGCTCTTTAAGTTTTTCTTCTCTATGAAACAAAAATATCTAGGTATAAATAATTAGGTATAAATAGTGTTACACACAAATTACACACCAAAATAATTATTCATTCAGAAAATTTGAACAAAAAGAACGATATTTAAGGGTTTGATCATCGAATTTCGCGCGATGTACATATAGATATAGTATCGTATATACTTTTTCTTCGCGGCATTAATGTGTATTACCTATACACGTGTTTGATTAATTGGTTTCTATTATATACATGATGAAGTACTCACTCATTTTCTTACACTATTTTTTCGTGACTTTCTTCATTAATAAATGCACTTTGTTTATTCATACTTAAAACACTTTACACACAAATTTTACGCGTACAGCTATTTACTGTAGTACATAGATGATTTTGTTCTCTTAAAAACTGTCGCCAATTGTTGTGACGTAATTCTAGATGAAATAACTATACGTTTATGTAAATTCAACCTTAAATACATTGCCTATAGTTGTATTCACAAAGATACGTACGAAAAGCAATAAATTTTTATGACTGATACTGGCTGGTCAATCTATATCAAAACAAATTCAACCTTACACGCGTGTTTTACAGTCCAAATCACAAAGTGCTAACAAAAAGCAATGATGTTAGGTTTTCGGGCCTTAGGTTTATTTCGTTACGGAATTTCTTGATTTGGTCGCCGCCCTCAAAGCCCGCGATAAAAGCTATGCAATAGTTTAAAAAATCACAAAGTATGAACTTGGAAACTTTTTGTTACGAAATTTTGGGCAATACTGGTTCACACAATTACACATAATGACATTTAAGGAGCATGGATGCAGTAGTGAAATAAACGAATATGCGTAAGAAAAAGCCAGATAAGCCGTGGCGTTTGACAGATGATACTACGTGTAAATATAAAGAGAGTTGACTCCAGTCCAGACTACTTCTAAATAACATCCTTTTCAATTCCTGATAACTAACACTTTACAGCATCTATGGTCACGGAGAGTACTCAAACTCGGGACTGTAATATGCTCGAAACATCAGTAGTTAAAAAAAATAAATAAACGCAACACAATCTGTAAAAATGGGTTTTTTTCAAGTGAAATATGCGATATAATCCGTAAAAATTGGTTTTATTCAATCTATAGTATTTGCGTCAATAAGAAAGATCATTAAGTAAGTATATAACTTCACTAAAATGGATATAAGATGATTCATTCTCATTGGTTCGTATAACTTGATATAATTAATATAATCGAAATTTGACGAAGAATTCAAAAACTCTGCAGTATTATCTCACTGGAAGTGGATATTTAACAAAAAGTCCGTTCGAAAAGCAAAACTTAACCAGTGGATACGCTTATTGTGGAATTCTTGTCCGCGGCGGTAAAGGAACAGCTTTGGAAGTCGATTAAAAGTTGCAACAAGCACGAACAAGGTAAACTGTATTAAGGCGACGTTGCAGTACTTTTTAATTTTATCAAGCTATCCATGACACTTCACACACTTCACTGGCCGTATGAGGACGCTCCGGGTCAGCTCAGGCTCAGCGAGCTATGGAGCCATGTTCGAGGTTCTCTGCTCGATAAATTTAAATATGAGGATATCCAAAGTAGAACCAGAGTGACCGACATAGCCCAACGGCTTAGTAAGCTGAAGTGGTAATAGGCCGGCTATGTAGCTGGAAGAACCGACAACCGACGAAAACAACAACCGAAGTTCTCGAGTGGCAACCTAGTAGTACCTGTAGGCGAAGTGTAGGGTGACCCCCCCCCCTCCACTACATGGAGTGAAGACCTAATAATACATGCAGGAAGTCGATGTATGCAGTTGGCTCAGTACCGTGCCTTGTGACATTCCTTGAGGGAGGCCTATGTTCAGCAGTGGACCTGTGAAGGGCTGTAATGATGATGATGATAAATCTACGGAAATGTAATTATGACTGCATTGCATGACATGACATGCATTTTGTAAAAATTTAATAAGAGATATGTAACGCCAATCTTGATTATTGCTTAATAATATATCGTAATGATGATTTTTTTTTTCGAGTAATAATAAAGTTTAAAAATTATATTAAACTAGCTTTTTACCCGCGGCTTCGCTCGTGTGGGCTTGAATTTAGAAACCTGGATCATTTGAGAGACACTTCGGTATCTTTGTCTATATTGGCAATATTATAGGCTACAGAAACATCGAACTATATTACTTACGTAGTAATAATACCTCAATGTGCTAGTTCCCCACCACCATTCTCTTTCTGGAAATAAGGCATTCCATCTTAGTTCTCAGGGGTGATGATGCATCTAAATTTTGACTCCTAACCGATGATAAATGTCTATGGGCCGCAGCGTTCATTTAGGTACCATCAGGTGTAATGAGAATTCGTTTTTCACTCTTAATCTATTTTAAAAAATAAGGATTTACTATAATAAAAGCGAAAATCAAAATTAACCTCGGTCTGACCTCATTATCGCATTTACAACGCGTCACATACGACGAAAAACCGCAAACCGTTCTTCACGTAACTCTTTATTGTATTTTTTACGAGATGTCCCCAATTAGGCGTCTTTTATATCCTTTCAGTTATTTCAGGCGCCCGTACGCCGGAGTCGTTTTTTAATGTTACTAATTTTATAAATTGGCGATTTATTGAAAACAGGCCAAATTAGGAGCTGCCTTAACTGTCGAGCATGTATGCGTAGGTATATGGATGTGAAGGAGGCGAGAGAGTTGTGTCAGGATCGTGCCGAATGGAAGTCTGTAGTCCCTGCCTATCCCTCTGGGTGACAGGCGTGAGTATTTATGTTTTTTTTTAATGTTATAAAGTGCTGTTTACTGGCTGCGTAAGAATATCTGACAGCTTATCATCCCGAGGGTATCGTAAGTGACGACTGAGAGAAACTGAAACAGACAAGTGGTTAACTTAAAGTATTTTTTACAACCGCCGTCAATATAAATAAAATAATTTATTATTGATATTTTACAAACCAATCGACTGATAACGATAAAATTTAAGTGGGACTACCTGGAAAATACACCCGTTGAAACAAAAAAAATCATTTTCCAAATCGGTTTAGGCGTCTTCGAGTAATCGATGAACAAATACAAAAAAAGATTCCGACGAATTAAGAACCTCCTCCTTTTTTGAAGTCGGTTGAAAACGGGCAGCAGCATCTTGGAAACTATGCCAGTTACTCTCTATCATTTATGGGAAAGGATTACGCTCAGCAGTGGACTGTTTACAGTCTCTTATGAATGAATGAATAAATGGATACTATGTGAAAGTATGCTTGTTTATATGTATGTTACACTTAAACGGCTGGACGGTAATTTGTCATAGATGTATTACATGATAATAGCCCTATTAACCTAGCAGTGAAAAGTCAGGTGCTTATTAGTTGCCAAGAAACTGATTTTATGGTTTAAACCGGTTCGACAAAAACAAATTACTGCTATCTTTACAACAAACTAGCAGCAAAGTAATAAAATCAATAATTAATTGAGTACTGCTTAACATAGGTCTCCCTATAAAATGCCTAACATGTATGACCCGTAGTTTATTATTTTTTGAAAATTAAAAGAAAGACGCTACAGTCCATCTCCTAGTTTGTTTCCCTCTGTCGCCTCCTACAGCACCCACGGGACGATATGGATATTGGATACTCTAACATCACATAAACGGTTTCCTCTCCTCACTTCACTTTATTAGCAAAGGGAGGTATAGGAATTTAAAAAACTCTAAGCTACTCTATTAAAAAAACATCAAAGAACATGATCAATCAACGTAATAAAAATATAGCTTAAACTATGTGCTGGCGGTCATAAACCATTTCGGAGATGAAAAATTATAGTATTTAAATTAATTACTGTGGTAGAGTTAATTACCAACGCCTCGGGCTTATCGCGAAGCTGATACTGCGTCCATTATAGCTCATTACTTGTACTCTGCTCTATGGAACCGGTCTCACAATAAAACTGTAATCACTTACGGCCGATCAAAACTCTCAAGATAATGTACCTGTCGCGGAATCAGTTGAACCTGTTGCCTGGTACCGGGTGATCGGATATTCATTCAAAGATTGATGCAGTCGACAAATATTGGGTAATATACCATAGGAATACCAGATCGGTAGACCAAAATATCGGGACAAAATTTGAAAAAGTTGGGATTTTGTGGTTGTCATGGGGAGAAACAAATTTTATAAATAAAAATGTTAAATAAAAGTTTGTTTTTAGATGAATAGGCACAAAAAGTCTTAACATTGTTGACACAAATAATTTAGGTACACTCAATTTTTCGGTCACTGCATGTATTTTACTGAGTCATTCAATTTGGATCCTTTATTAGTCCTTTATTAGAAATTTAAATCTACTGAGAATTAAAATTCAAACAATTCACTTCAAAGTCCAGTCTAAGTACTAACTCAGCTTATATTGAATCAAAAGAAGCTGTGATGTGAAGGGAAGCTGTTTGTGTCTGGAGATTTTGAGTTTTGTCGAGAGTCAGAAGATAATATCAAATGTCGGGAGAATCCAGACGAATGGCGACCATCTGGCAACCCTAAATATACTAGTGCTTACCAGTAACTGTGTTGTGGTGGCGTATGAATATTCGCTACTTCATATTGTCCCATGGTTGCCATAAGAGGCGACAGAGGGAAAAAAACCAAAAGATGCACAGCAGCATCTCCCTAATTCACGAGTCAACTAATATGTGTCTCCGACAGAATATCAGCGCTGCGGTAATTCTGTTACCGTAGCATTCTAATGAGTAGGTGACCTCTTCATATAGTAAAGTATTTTTTTAACATAAACAGTCACGCCTGTCACCCAGAAAGGTAGGCATAGACTACAGACTTCCAATAGCCACGATCCTGAAACTCCTCTCTCGCCCTTAACATACTCCTTAGCGACCGTATTTTTACAGCATTTATTCTACTCTCGTGCTTCTTCTGACACACTTAACTTTAAGTATCATACGTTAAAGTAGGGACTAATACAGCATTGTGAATTGCTATACGTGCCTTTTTTGACACATTCTGACTTTTTATAATAGAGTGTAGTCGTCCAATATCTTTATCATATCTCCCATCCCTGCTGAATATACATCCCAAATTTACAAATTCATCTATCATTTTACTTTCTTCTCTTTCAAAAACTCATTTTCATTCCCTTTCTTTTAATGACCTCTTCATTAATGTAACCATCATTTGCAACTCGGCCGCCGACGACGCAAGTCTGACTTGATCATCGGCGTACAAAAGGCATTTGACGGTTAACTCAACCATTCTTAACCCGCATTCTTCAACTTTCAATTTTTCAAACAACACAGCCCTGTCTGATACCTTATTGGATGCCAAACCAGTCCGAGTTGATCCTAACACAAGCACTCGAGTCCCTATACAGAGACATTAATGCCTGTATCAACCCAGCGCTCAACCTAAATGAGTTCAGCGTTTGCCATAACACATCCCTGTCTACTCTATCATAAGCCTTTTCCAAGTCCATGAACGCACAAAAAACGTTTTGGTTTTTCGCTAAAAACTTCTTCGCGATCATGCGCAAAAAAAAAACTTGATCGGTACACCCCATTCCTTTTCTAAATCCTGTTTGCAAATCCCATTTTTTTCCATCAGTTTCTTTCATAACTTTTTCAATTTGTACCTTAGCATGCAGTTACATACAGCACGAATGGGTCGGCTCGACCGGGGAAGGCCCACACTCTCACAGAATACCAGCGTTAAATAGTAGCTTAATGCTGTTGTTTCGTATGGTAAGTGTAGAGAACCGGAGATCCTTTTTACTGGAAACGAGGCATTCCATCTTATTTTCGTATTCGGTCTCTTACTAATACTACATACTTCGGTAGCTGCATCCACTAAACTTTCTTAACATTATGCCGCACATTCCCCAAGTCTAACTCATTCACACACAGTTCATCCAGATCACTTATATTTTCTCTCAGTCTACGTTTGTACTTGTCTTTCACATCTTCATCTTGTAACCTCTCAATTACTATCACTGTAACGCAGTGGTAGACACAGATGACCGATACCGCCAACGTCTGAATAAACCCCTAATACAGCATAAGACCAAGTAATGGTCCATCCCTACGTTAGACCCCCGGTAAACCCTTGTATTTACCACTGCGCTCCTCATTCTTTCATTAAGAGTTATGAAATCTATCATGCTTCTATCATCACCTCTTTCCCACATATACATGTGAATCTTCTTATTACGAAAGAAAGTGTTCGTCACAAAAAGATTTATACTTTCATCATCAAACGTTCCCAATATCCTTTCATAGTCAAGCCTCCTCACCCCAACCCTTCCATTAAAATCTCCTAACATGACAATATTTGATTTTCCTTACAGTTAATTAACACCATCCTTACTATCTCCCAAAACTGCTCTCGGGTATAAGTGGGCTTAGTCATGTCTGGGGCGTAGACCCCTAGGACAAACAACTTCTTTAGGCCCACTTTTATTCGTATTCACAGCAGTCTCGGGCTTACACATTCATACTCTTTCACATATTGACCCATTCTTTATGAAAGGATGTTACTGACTCCCTGGCATTACCCGCTCGGTCTCGTCTACACCGGACCAGTACGCGATATATATGCCATGTGCAGTGACATCCTTTCCCTTCCGCTTCGTCTCATTTACACATAACACATCTATTCCTCTATCATTCATCATGTCGCATACTTTATCCATTTTATCATTCATTCCTCCACATACATTCAACGTAGCCAGACGGGCTTCTGCAATCCACTTTTCGCCCCTCCGGGAGACAGAACGTGACGGGTGACGAACCTCGTCGCCGGTTTGCTGTCCCATTAAAGGGGCGCCGGGAACTCGTGGCCATTTCTTTTCCTCTTTGCGTCACGGTGCGAAACTAGGGGGTGGTATATTTTACGCCGCTACCACACGGCGAGTAGCCTAGTCTGTTCTTTCGGCTTTGTCACTCTTTTAGCACCACTCGGGGGAAACGTGTAGGGTGGGCCTAGGATTAGGTGGTCGAAGCCTACGGACGCGAGCGACTTATCCACCCATTAATATCATTAATATATATATATATATATATATATTCAATATTTCGCCAATTTGGTCGATTAAGTTTTGTTTTTGGCGTACATTCCCGACTCAGCCACTCACTTCTGTAGCATAAATTTCCTCACTCCGTCCTCATTCATTACGTCGACAAAACCACTTAAGCACTCCTTTTCTGATTTAGGTCGCAACACCTTCTCGAAAACCACACTTTTCTTCCTTTCAACCACAATTTATTACCACATTTCTATATCACGAATTTGTTTTTACACAAATGCTTTTTATTCATATTCTGACGTGCATATTCTGACTTCCCACAATAAAGTAAAGAGCCCCATTTACTCAGTGACCTGCACTCACTCTTTGTTCATTGTCCTCGTCATATTATCTACTATTCCTATTAAACATACATCCTAAATATACAAACTCAACTTGCACAACCGACTCCTCTTCTACCCTTATTTTATATGTCGTTTTACTGTCTTCTCTTTCATAAACCGTCACATTCGCTTTACTTGTGTTCACGTTTATTTAAAGGTATGTTTATTAGAGTAACCATCATTTGCAAAAAAAAAAAAATACCGACGATTCAAATACAACCGACTCTTGTTAATTCGAAACTCGAAATATCAAATGGTTCGAAATTTTAGGGGTACATTCATATACATATTCATAATGTGAATTATTTAATCTTTCGAAAGAACTCTGTTATACTGGTTTGTTTCAAAGCACATTGCTGCTGCTCAGATTGCTCAGTATTTTTCTTAAAGTGCCTGTAATGCTTTTTCATCACTTTAGTTTTGTAGACAGAAGCTTTGTAAGGTATCGAATGAGGCTCTTGCTTCCTTAACTGACACCACTGCCAAAGGTTCTGATGTATCGTCCTCATCTTCATCGTTACCCTATACATTCGTATATGTCGCAAATAAAATTTCGCCATCGATTAGTGAACCTGAGACAGCAACATCTTCATCCACTTGAACGAAGTCAGAAAAACTCAAACCGCTGATGTCAACTAGTTTTTTGAATCAGTCGAGAATCGTTTGGGGTGTACCATCTCTCCATGCCTTGACAATCAGTAAAATAGCTGTCAGAACCGTAATATTCGCTGGTTAGCTAAAACAAGCTTAACAATTTCTTTTTGATAGAACGTCTTCTGTCTACGACTTTGAATTGTCGAGTGATTGATGCCGATGAGTTCGAATTAATGCGTCGTTTTGTTACGTAGCTATGATTTTTTCGTTACAATTACCAAGTGTATAAAAATGTATTAATTTAGGTTAAAATATTTAGTTAAGAGATTTTGTAGGAAACTCGTGATAACTTTGAATTATAGAGAGGTTCGAATTATCACAGGTTTGAATTCACGAGAGTCGACTGTATAACTTGTTAGTCGTAGAGACACTTGATGGCTAATTTGGGGAAGTGTATGACTTCTCAACTCTCATTCTACAATCATAAACGGATTGAACAGTTACAGGGAAACTACACAACCCTGTTGACACCTTTATGGATGCCAAACCAACCTCTCATGGAAATTTTAATGCATGTATTAACACAGATATTTAATGCTTGTATCCAAATAAGGCTAGCATTTGCTGCAAAGCAATCCCATCTACTCTATCATAGGCCTTTTTTCATTCAAAAAATGCACTAAAAAAGATCTGGTTTTTGGCCAAACTCCACACACTCTTGACTTTTCCATGTTTATGAGCAAGGCGCCCGTACATACCGTCCTCTGTTTTTAATCCATTTTGCAAATTTTTTCGCCTGTTTCTTTCACTGCAATTTTTTTTATAAATATACACATGAATTAAAATGTAATAAAATGAATATAAAAAGCTGTATGCAATAAGAAAACTGCCATTACGACAATGTAAGGTAGCGGAAGCAGGTTCAGAGTTCGCTGGGCATTATCCTTAGCACTGCCCATACAAGCCCAGCCAGAACGAATCCAGGTTAAGCCTCCAGCCAGTGCCTTATGATTAATCTTATTGGACATGGGCCTTCCAAGAAATCGTCACTTAACTTGCACGCAGCATCACTTGCTTTTTATTTAGTGCAAGGTGTATAGCCCGCACATTAACGCTGTTGCACATCCGTAAACATTCGGTTTCTAAGGCTAATTCTAATTTATCCTAGTTAGAAGTTTAAGAAGAATTAAAATATTTTACATAGTATTTTTGTTTCACAGATGATGGATACAGTTTATTCGCTTTCCATGGGAAACTTAATGAAGAAATGGAGGGTTTGGAAGCAGGTCAATGGTCCCGGGACATTACTAAGGCGAAAAATGGAAGATGGACTTTTAGAGACCGGGAGGCACAATTGCAAATTGGGGATAAAATATATTTTTGGACATTTGTCATAAAGGATGGGTTAGGATATAGACAGGATAACGGGGAATGGACTGTGACAGGTGATTGTGAGACCTACCTTTCCAAAATCAAATGGATATATGAATGAATAGTGGAAAGCTACTTTTGTACTCAGACTAATCCGCTTACCTACTTATCCCACCAAATAACAGTGCTTGGACTGCATTGCTGCTTTCCGGTCTGAAGTGTATGGAGATTCAGTATAATTACAGACTATGAAGCAGTCTATCTTAGTCCTCAGAGGTGGCAACGCGTCTGTAGCCTTCTTTGATAGAAGTTGACTGCATAGGTCCATGGTTTCTTTGCTAAAATACTTGATGATTGAATAGCATGATAATCATGATTCAAACTTCGCTATGTCGTCTTTCTCTGTGTGCTACAACATGTCATGGAAATTTTGCCATGCATCTCCTGAAATTCTCATGACGCGTTTTGACAAATGCACACTTCAACCACAACGCGTTGAAAGCTGCTTTTTCGTACAATATGCATTTTCGTTCTTTGAGCCTGACTTAAAATATATTTGTATCTACTTATATCACTGACCAGCATTACAACGCGAGACTTGCTGCAATATCCGGGAAGGTGGCCGCTTTATCGGCCGCCTACAAGTTAGCGAAGCTACGCTAACTTGTAGACGGCCGATTGATTTGAAAATTAGCAATCGTAGCGACCCGTAAGGACCGATGACAGTAAAATAATTTAATAATGTTCTACTAGTATTCTGATCAGGATCACCAGGATAAAATAAAAATCATATGTATATTATAATCGCAGCTCATGACCAATGTGTATTGTCAAAAGTCTTATTGTAATTAACACCGTTGTGTACAAGCAACAACGAATGTGTGGGCTTTAGTTAAGCTCACTGACATCGGTCTATTCATACGTTTTTACTATCTTCGATATATTGCCATTTGCTAACAGTCTAAATAAAAAATAATAAAACACTGGCTTATAATAATTAAAAATTAATTTGTGGAACAAATCCGTACAACGAGTGCTTTAATGCGTTTTATTATAAAATTATGTAAATCTATACATATAATTATTATATATTTCAAATCATTTTGATTAACATTTTCTGATATTGACCTTTCCTAAAGCATCGTCGGTTTTTGTTTTCAAGCCATTCTATGACCAATCGTCATAGAATGGCTTGAAAACAAAAACCGGTTTAAAGAAAACCGTAATATACTATAGGCAACACAAGTCGTCTTAATATTACTTAACACTCACATTCCTTTTACAACATAAAGTAACCTATGTGTTTCATGTGATGCGGCATGCCTTTGAATGCCATGACGTGCAGCAGCATGCTGTGGTGTCACGTGAGACGTATTAGTCTATTCTTGTTGAAATAAAGGAACTTCAGTGCTAAGATCAGTAAAATAAGGTCGAAAATATTTTTCCCACAAAAAATACTTTGACACGCCGTGCCATGCCGTGCTATCTGTGAGCACAGGCTCTTAACGGAAACGGGTATCCTTTTTTATAACATTTAGACAAACATCATGTGTGACGTTAGAGCAAATAGCAATGCTTGTTGGAATTAAACTCAAGACGAAATATCTGCCAATACAATGGGCTTTATTCACATTTTAATAACTTTAGTCGCGTTACGATGTAAAATAAAATAATTTTTTTGGATGTAAAATTTTTGAGACAGTGGCATGTGCAACCGTCATTTCGAAGACGGATTTAGGGCGAGGAAGTATCCGTCATATCATCGACATTAAATATGTAAACAATTTCTCGGAAATGCAGGTTTCCTCACAATGTTTTCCATCTCCGCAGAGCATATGGTAAATCAGTACTTAAAACAATTCCCATCAACAATTTCAAAGCTGCCGACGAGGATTGAACCAGGCTTATGTCATAATTTTGTAGATATCATATATACATTCATACATAAATAAACATATACAGTTCAAACAAATGAAAACGTGTTAATAATTAAGACGTTTCGTCAATCTGAAGAGAACACCTGTTTGCAAGGATGACGCATGTTGCAGCCAATGCCCTACTCGAACATATTAAAGAGAAGTTAACGACCCGAACGACGAGCTAAGTTCTGCAAGACCCGCTGCAGAAGAACACAAAAATTCTCCGGTCACACTCTCAATCTCATGGCTGTTAGACGGGAGATGAGGCTGCAATCGTCAACAGATTTGACAGCATACAGGCAACTGAACAGACA
>DWHP01001645.1:0-15700 GCA_018247895.1 Parnassius honrathi | reverse complement strand
GATCGTGCTCATCACACAAACATTTGTCCTGGGTGGGAATCGAACCCACGACCTCCAGCATAGCAGTCAGGGTCACTAACCACTAGACCAACAGGCCTGTCAAAAATAAAAAATAAATAATATGCATTAATCTTTTATTGCTTCGTAGTTAACATGATTCTATTCATTAAAAATAAACTTAACTAGTGCACCATACCCTTCGCATGAGTGGCCGAAAACAATCTCATGGTGTACATGTCTCTATTTATCTTGTATGGAGCAGACACGACAAATTTTCGTGGCTAGATCCGACAAAATTCTTGTCGTATACATGTCTTATCTGCCGCAGACACGGTGAAATTTCTTAACGAGTACAAGCGCCCTAAGAATAAAGATGGAATGCCTCGTAACCAGTAAATAGAGTCAGATTTCTACATTTAATATACAAAATACAGGTGCATTAAGCTGCTATTTTATGCTGGTTTTCTGTGAGAGCGTGGTCCTTCCCCCGTCTAGCTGACCCATTCCTGCAGCCATAATACAGGTGCCCCTTAGCTTTGTTTGATCTATATACGAATCAGTTTCAGTTAAAAATGCCGTACATAAGTGTTTTACCTAATGTACGTACACGACACACAATGCCGCTATTTGTCGAAGGCTTTTTCAGGCCTGTAGCATTCTGGTCTTTTTCACAGTCGCATCTTACGAAACTCACAGAACAAAATGCATAATATAAATACGCTATGCTACTGAAATATAAATGAAAAATATGTCTACCAGTGAGTTTTTGCAATATCGACATCTACAATATCGATATTGGCTGGGAAATAAGTCTTCCTTTAACTAAACACGAAATCGAATCATTAGGACAATATTATTACATTTATTGATTGTGGATAGTAGTTGTGTCTTTCAATTTAAAGTAAGCGCTCATGGATAAATCACATGGGTAAGATTCGAGTATACATTAGTGTTTTATGTTGCATATAATATAATGTCATGAAATTATTAAATGAATAAAAACGGTTTAGGTGCGACCCGAAAGATCCACACGACTAACGTCCCAGTGGAAACGATAAAAGAATATCATATGTTTTAATATTTTATACAATTTTTTATTCGGCTCTAAAAACGATTTGACCGATTTTGTTCAAAATTTAATGAGGTGTAAGTTACATAATTATGCGTTAAATGAAAGTGGTCCTATGTCAATGTCACTCTTTTTTCTCGAGATACACGAGGCGAAAATTTAATCCGAACATATATACATACATACATACGTACATGTGCATATACGGATATCCTCTTAAAACCATACTATTCGACTTTAAAGACCTTGAAACGTAGAGATATGTTAAAATTTCCAATCTGCAAAATCGGATCCATTACAAT
The DNA here is from genome assembly GCA_018247895.1 of Parnassius honrathi. Lineage (NCBI taxonomy): Eukaryota > Metazoa > Arthropoda > Insecta > Lepidoptera > Papilionidae > Parnassius > Parnassius honrathi. The sequence goes on along the minus strand of DWHP01001645.1, from coordinate 14,329 downwards.
AACTTCCCACTGGGAAGTTAATAAATAACAATTTAAATAAATACTCTTTACTTTCTATTTGAGATGTGAATCATTATAGTTCGCACAAAAATATTTGTCGGGCCTGGAAACTTAGATTATTAGGTTTATTATGGCTCAAATTCTCTGGTGTAAGTATTTTAATACTGGATACACGTATAAACGTAACGAGAAAAGTTTGGAAATGTATCTGGACTACTGGGTAACAAGCACATGTGGGATGGTTTAGTATACTACATCATTCGATTTATTAGATCGTAATTTAAAAGTAAAGAATTTACAATATTTTCAAAAAGCCAACAAAAACGTAAAATGTTATTAAATGAGCGGCTTACTTATCTTATTCCATTAATCCGTTATAATCTATAAAAGACCACAACTGATCATTTGCCTATAGATTGCTTCATATGCTATAGTTGCCAGACTTGGCAGATGTAGTTTTTTTAATATTTTTAGCCATTGTCAGCATGACGCTGCTGCTTCAGTTTCCCTCGGTCCTCTCCTGCACCACCCTCGGGAGGATATGTGGTAGTGAATATTGTTACAACGCCACTTCATGGTCAACTTGTCTTATTAACTCTTAATAATTCCTGTGTGCCAAGATTGTGTGTTGACCTTGGTTATATATTCGTTAAGACAGTAGTGAATCAGTTTCTTCTTTTTTTCTTTATCAGGCTGTAAATATACATTGCCATACCTGTCCCAACGTAGGAAGAATTTGCCATTTTTATATATGTTAAGGTGGCAGAGAGCAAGAACACGATGAAAGTCCTGAAAATTGTTGACTTAGTTTAACAAAAACTCCGTTAGACATTAATCATAAATCTGTCCTCGATTAAGTGTCAATTTTGACCTGAAAATTGTTGACTTAGTTTAACAAAAACTCCGTTAGACATTTATCATAAATCTGTCCTCTATTAAGTGTCAAAATTCGTCTATATCTAAATATACGTGCTCGTTGATGGTGTATGGCTTTTGTAGCTTCAATTGGTTCTTTAAAAAACCTTGTGTTATTATTAACAAAGTGGTACCACAGGACACCATTTATTTACAGTTCACATAGATTTACTAGTAATGAATTAAGTCTATGAATTTACAATAAAATTAATAAGTTAATTTAATAATAATGTTCGGAAATATTATCTTGCGATTACAGTCGCGGTCTAAAGTTATATATCATGTATTGGCGCCTTTTGTACTATTGTCTCCATTAATTAAGAAACTCCACAAAGCAAACTCTGGTCCTGACTGTTTAACGTTATAATTATTTCATGTAGTATTTGATAGGGTTGGCACATGGTCGATTGGATTTTCTTAAAGTATATTATAATCTACCGACACAATAAAATGCAAAAACTCTTACTATAGCAGACTAATTATAAAGTTTTATGCATAACTTGAAAGACTGCACGAAGCTCAGATGGAGCGACATTTCGATTGTTTCTCTTGGTATGTAAATTTTTATTGATTCAGGTAATCGTTTAAATTTTTTTAATTTTAAAGTTGTAGGTTATTAACTGTAAAAAAAATTGATTCACAGTAATTTGTTCGTCCCGACAACCCTATCGATCTAGCAACTCTGATACATTGGCATTTCTGTGTTGTTAATTTACTTTAGCAGATTCGTTGGACAGTGTCGGTTACTTTGGTTCTACTGCGGATATCAGCAAAAGCTAACCTAATAATATTACCGGCAGTAAAGAAATATAGTTTTACTTCTTTGAAAGGACCGAACTGCTCTTAATATATCTGTAGGATTAATTATTGCTGTACCAGAAATTTTGTTACTCTGTGCTATTACTGCTCTCCGTCGTCGATCGGGGGAGTTCGGTGGCATAAGAGATTCGTGCTGTGGGCATCTTAAGAGGTAACGATAATAAATGCCACGAAAATCTCAAAGCTTACGTAAGCATCTGGATATCGCTGTATAATAGAATAAAATAGAATATTTTTTTATTCAATCTTGATGACAATACTTACCGGAAGTCATTTATGCTTTTACCTCTGGTGCGGTAGAAACCTCTGTCCTGGGAATACCCAGCAAGGAACCCAGCGAGACTGTTATTTTAAACAATAATTTATAATATAATATGTCGTACATTTAAATTTGAAACATTTAGGAAGAGCATGATAGCGATCACCTCATTCCCAGGGATTATTATGAAGCATGTACTCTTTAGTAGTATAATAAACGTTATTGAAAAATTGTTGCTTAATTAAAATTTAAAAGTCTTTTGATGGATAAGTTCTGCATATTTTCTGGCACTTATTTGTAAAAGCGTATACATTACACTGCCTCACGAAGAAATTACTGTTTCTATGAAGTCGAGTAACAAGTGTAACTTGTGCTTGTTCCTAGTATTTACAGAATGTACATCATTTTTATAACTCTATTTTTGTTCTTGTGTAGGTACATACCATATTATACGTAAAACGTCCACAACGCGATCGAGAGCAGCACCAAAGGTACGAGGCGTCTGGTCCTGGTACAGCGGATGATAATCATTTTTGACGGTTTGTTGGCCCAGAAGCTTAGCATTAAGTTGTACCACCGAGGACTGTGGGTTCGAATTCCGGAACAGGTATTTGTACGGCCTGCAAACAATTGTTGAAGGCCTAGAATTTATGATCCCACGATGCAGGCGAAAATCCTTTTGTGAGTGTAATGTAGTTTTAACAAAAAACGCATGACGGTAAAGACAAAAATTTTTTTTTTATATCTGATCGGTCTCAGTTCCAGTCTTTCATGGGCTTAAGAAAAATAAGAACAATGAAAAAAAAAGTGATGTATTCCGTATGTAATAATATAGCGGTAAATTAGTATATTCGTATTTTACGGTACCTAAGTTAATCTTGATTAAACCGATCACAAAAATCAAATTATTTCGCTACTAAAGCAACACATAATATGTTTTCGGTTGGATCAACTGCAATGCGGTAAAAACGCAATACAACGTACGTCCTGTGGGACAACAGGGAAATTTCAGTTGTCCAAACATTTCAAACCTTGTATTGTTTAATTGTTTCAAAAATATGCTGTGTTTAATAAGAAATTGTATTGCGTGCATAACCGCCTTTATATTTATTTATAAAACCTTTTTACACACCTTATACTAAGGAATAAAAAGGGGTGACTTAATGCCTTACGGCATTCTCTGCCAGTCAACCCTGGCTGATTTGAAAAACTGTGGCAGGTATAAACAACCATTTCACAAATATAATAAATGTGTAATAAAAATATAAAGTTTCACTGCTGGCCACAGGCCTCCTCTCATTTCTGAGGGTTTTAGGTACGACAAAATGCATTCAAATAGAATATATTTAGTAAAAATACGCAAACTTAATATCTACTATATAATAAGGCATGAATAATAAATGTATAAACGGGTAGGACATATACATAGAGTCCTTAAATAAATAAAATAATATAACACAAAAATAAAACACATAACATAATACATATTAAAATACATAATTATTATATAAAATATCACTTATAAAGCAAAAGAGAGAGAAAAACAAAAGTCGGATAAATCAGATGGTGTTATTATTGCGATAGAATTCTCGAAATAGTCTCTTAAAATAATTGGCATACGGTAACCAGCAATCATATAGTTCTCTTAATATCAACAGGCGGGGCATTCCGAAGCAGCATGTACTTTATACGTTGACTGCTGGAACCTGGGACTTTTAGTATATTTGTTCCACTTAGGCAAATCTTCGGTCTTATATATTAATTCTTTGTCTGCATTAAACGCACCGGGGCGTAAGGACATTATTATTGAAACAAAGAAACCCTTTATTTTGACACAGACCATTGACGTACAACTATATACTGATTTATGACGAAAATACAAATATTTAACTTACCTTTCTACATTGAAAGCGTACTAAAAAGGTCATTACTCAGCTTCTGTGGTTGCGAAACCAAAAATGCAGGAACCTTCAGAATTACGTGAGACCATAGGAACAGGAAATATCAGCATCCGTAAGAACCAGCTTTCTCAGTCCCAGCGGTGTACGGCTGTCACCTACGACCACGTCTCCACAGAGGGTGAGGAGAATGGCCCCTTGCAATACCGATAGTCTACCCTCCGTGCCCTAACATCGCCGCATCAGCGGTGTAGCCTCACCAAAGTCGCGGAGAAAAGGTAAAGTGTCGTCTCGCCGAACCAGCATTCCTTTCTGTTTCTAAAATAAAGCCTTGCTGGTTCTTACCATGACAAAGGCTTTTTCCAAACCAGCGGTAAAGTAAAAAATGATTTTCAATAAGAATTACGTACATTTGATCTATACTGAATAAAAAATTAATCTTCTTTTTCTTTCTTTCCTCTTTCTCCGCTAGTCCACCTTGGCTAACATGGAGTCCGAGAACCCTTCTGCCGTGTCCATCAATGCGCATCCCGAGTTAGCTTTATAAGCTCACTCGCAGCAGCCACCTCGGGTCGGGCCTTTACGCTCCTCTTAGTTCAATGTGAATGAAGAAGAAATGAGAATAATAATAATACTGTGTGTGTCGTAAAAAGCGGCAAAGAAAACTATAACAAAAGGTAGGAAGCAGTACCTTACTGATAAAAACTGAAAATAATAAAAATCTGCGATTGCCACATAGCCTATCAAGCTTGCCAGCTATCGCCCTTTGAGATGGAGAAGACCTATGCCGAATGCCTATATTTGGCAGTAGAGGTTTGTGATAGGCTGAAATAAATAAATGAATAAATAACTCAAAAAATCTTCTTGTGGTTCCCGATTCTTTATTTGACAATGTCAGCTAATATATTAAGATCAGCTTTAAGTATGTCCTGAATAATTTTTTTCTAGAATCTAACATTTCTTTGAGTTCTTCTCGTTTTGCAGCCTACTTTTTAAAATCGAGTCTGTAAGAAATGTGTAGTAGACACTCCATGGAATCAATACGGGCATGTAGTGATGACGATCCGAATTAAAAGCACGCATAGTAGATGCTCTCTTGGACGATACCAAATCTAAATTGTTCAGTTCTGTTACACTTAATTTTGCTTCTGAGAGATAAGTATAAATCTTACTATCAATCATCGTCAACGTAAGTTTATGATCAACTTTGTTTGTATCGCACTCGGTGGTTAGAGCTGCAATTATTTCATCCATTTTTTGATCGATCACTAATGCTTCACTTTCCTTCACATAATTTAACCGTACCGGACGACAATATGAAATTGAATTGGGTTTCCATAGAGTAATATACCCGTCCGCGTCGTCGGCATTCGGTTTAAGAGGCACTAAGGAGGTCAAAAAGACACTGGAGTCATCTTGGTCCCCATCCATTTTCTACTTATATCGGCTCTGATTGCAAGTATCATAAAATCCCCATTTCAATAGAAGACTCAACTGCTCGTCCGTATCATTTTTGGACAAATTATCAAGGATTCTCTGCACCGTGACATTAAGCAATGCTAAATTAAAGCTTTATCTTAGCTGACGAATTTGTTATGGTTACTTATTGTTTCTGCGGATAAAGCCAATGTTTGTATTTTTTACAAAATCTATCACTATTCCTACCGATTGTCTTCCTCCTCCGATCAACAGCAAGTGTGCAAATTCTCTGTGATTAACAATGTCTTCTTCAGAAAGTCTGAAACCTAGTCGAGTTAGCACTTCAATAAACAACACTTCATGATTAGATAAAGTATTCTGACTTTTCAAAATTGTAACTAAATCTAGATTAGTAGTTAAACTTTCCAATTTTAAGTAATTAGTCAATCACTGACGTTCGTTATTGAAAAGTTCAAAAGGAACTGACCTAATAAATATATTTTTAGTCTATTTTAACCGTTTACTAACGATCCATTAACGACACTTTCTTTATTAAGTAGTATGAAAACAAGAAATATTAGCAATTAGTTTCAACTCTTTTGTCAACTACTGATTTTTCTTTGCGCCCGAAGCAAGTAAGGGCTACCCTCCGGTAAACGGGGGAGGGAGGTGGTGAATGCTCATAGCACACCACACAGCTGGCTGCGGGGCTATGTGGAGACTTTTGCCCACTAAATACCACCTTTTGGGATTGGCTTAATGATCTAGCGAGAGATCTTTAAACCATAAACGGACGCGACCCTACTTGCGTGAATGGAGGGTAAGCAAGAGCGCAAGCGGTGAGTAGCCACTTAGAAGTGTACATAACTAAGGCAGTTTATGAGATGAGTAAAGTAGGCTCGATCTGAGCCGCCAGGAGACAGTTCAGGTCAGCCGAGAAAGCTGGGGGGTGGGTCCAAGAAGGAGTTTCTCGGTCTGCGGACCCTATAACGAGTGCGAAAAGGGGCTGCATAGGCAGCTGCCTCGCAGCCCGTCTTCGTACTGACTGAGTGGGACTCTGAGGCTTTGAAGAATCTCTCAGGGAGTGATTTGAGGAATTGCTGAATTGTCGGGAGAAACTACTGATAATTTGAAGATTATTAGAAGAAGATTATTAGATTATTAGATACCTATGAAATCTTTGTGTCCAAAAAATTTTGTTAACTCATTAAAGTTCTGAAACGATCTGATTACTACTCATTTGTAGTACGAGCAGACACTAATGACTGTATTATTGGTTTTTGTTTAGTTCTTGGAAGACTTCAGTAGAACCAAAGATATTTTTTATTTTTATTACGATCGGGTGGTTTGATGTTGTAATAAACCTTTTTTCTTACATATTTTTAAGCAAAAAACCGTATCAGTTATCTTTCTGCATTAAAACAAGTTTGAAAAATAAAAAATAATTTTTTGACGATTTAAAAAAAAAAAAAAACAAGTGCAATATTTTCCATACTATGAAGTATGTCAAAAATCGTAAATTATTGGTAATATAATAATTAAACTAATTTTTCGTATCTGCTTCATACATTACTTTAATTTTTATCGTAAAAAATCCCTAGTCCTCAGTTTTTAAGCCAAATAACTGCATGTGACATTTTGACTATGGTAATAAATAATAAACAGAAGTCATTTCAGTCATAAAAATCGACAGTTAAAACTTAAAAACTCTAAGTCTTCGAATTCTGATTCTTCATGAAAAGGCAAAAGCCTGTTCGGATGGAGGGGAAGGGGGGGGGGCAACAAGTTAATTTTGTGACAACATAGAAGTAAACCACGACTGGTCACACCATGCTACGAGTCAGTTTTGGCTTACGAGATGAGACGAATCATTTCAATTAAAATTATATCTACTACATAGATTAAGTATGTTTTCGATGAGTCAATGAATATCCCCGCGATTTAATTTGGCATTACATCTACATAATATATATGTATAATTCCATATTTAATATTAGTTAATAGTATAGTTATAGTTATACGTGGTAGAGCCACGCTGCGCTATGCACAATATGGGTCGGCTCGACCGGGGCAGGACCACGATCTCACAGAATACGAACCAACGATGCTGTTGTGTTTCGTATGGTGAGTGTAGAAAACCGAAGACCTTCTTTAATGGAAATGAGGCATTTCATCTTTGTCCTCACAGACGATAATGCATTCGCATTTTGATCCTCAATCACGGATAAATGTAGATGTCTATGGGCGACAGAATCCATTTACCGTCGTGGACTATGTGCTTGTTTGTCACCTTATTCTATAAAGAAAGTATAATATGTAGATGCGGATGCACTTCCCTGAAAGTAATCCAGTTATAACTAACTAAGTATATACGATTGAATTAAATACTAAATCAGTGCCTGATTAGCTAAAAGATAAGATTATAGTGTAAAATGTGTTTCTTTACGTTATTTGCCAGCGTTAGGACCGTGGCAGCTAACAGGATAACACTCGCTTTATTATTACTACCCTAACAAACCGTGTTCGATCACCGCCATTTTGAATCCTATAAACTGAGTAACCACGTCTTCGGCGGGGAAAGCAAATACCGTAAGGAAACATGCATATCTGATAATAATAGTAATACTTGTATGGCAAAGGAGTGGAACAATATGCAGAATATTGTCTTTCCGTAAGTATACAATCTGTGCGTATTCAAGGCAAGAGTGAATATGAATAGGCTATTTTCAGACTAAGACAGTGCGATTAAACACCACTTTTATCACCACTTAGCACCGGGTGGTATTGTTGTCAAGCACTGTCTTATAATATGGTAAAAAATTACTTTTCGAGGGCGCTTCGAATCTGCAAACACGCATTGGACAGACAGTTTTTTTTATAGAATAAGGCTGACAAACGAGCCCACAGTCCACTTGATGGTAAGCGAATGCTGTGGCCCATAGACATCTACATCTATCCTCGATTAATGATCAAAAATCGGATGCGTTGTCACCCCTGAGTAATAAGATGAAATGTCTCGTTCCCAGTAAAAAAGGATCTCCGGTTCTCTACACTCACCATACGAAACACAGCAGCATTGAGCTGCTATTTTGCGCAGGTATTCTGTGAGAGAGTGGTCCTTCCCCGGTCGAGCCGACCCATTCGTGATACACTCATCATACAGCTGCAGCGTGGCTCTACCGCGTATAAATTATATTATAAATTCTTAATTCCTTAAACACATCTTAGACAATGAGAATGGGTCTTTATCCAGTCGTGGGACATGTAGTGATACTTAACTTTTCTTTACTATTCAAGACTAAGATAAGCTTAAAATGAAAATACTGCAGTACGAAGAAAAACGCTGCAGTCTCTTTAATTATTAACGTGAAACAGAACAGTTGCCGTTTAAATACTGCTTATGAACTACAATTAGTGTTTATAATGATGTCTTGTGGTTAAATTCAATTTTTTATAGAATTAGGGTTGAATCGAGTTCATTGTCCACATTATTGTTAGTGGATACTGCGGCCCATGACCGTTTTGAAAGTTTTGTCCAACCACCATAAGTGAGTGGCCTTTTTTGTACTGTAGTCATAAAAAACTTCAACGTGTCTTTTTCACGTGAGTGTAATTTTTTCCCTAATGATTTTCCGTTTAATAAATTGTTAAAGTTCAATAACAGATGTAACTTATCTTTTTCTACCGTCATGTTGAAAACGGCTAAAATCAATAACGCTAGTGACTTTTCCTTCTAGCAGCGATCTAATTAAAGAAAACCTCATACTTTATGGCATTATAAAGCCATTTGCCCTGATGTTCTATACTCATATTTCTACCTTGATTGGGCCAATCAGTGAACGTGTCGCGCCAAATTGTGTTCTTGTACAGAAAAAGATATCCTACGGTTGCGTTTACTAGGTTCTTGTACTAGTAAGTGTGACAAATGGGTACATAATCCAGCGTATGGTAAGTGGGTTCTGTGTCCTATAGACACCTACATCTATCTTCAATTAACAACCAAAACGCAACCGCTGTCACCGCTGAGGGCTAAGATGAAATGCTTCGTTACCAGTAAGGCAACGTAAGGTCTGCCGATTCTCGTCACAAATTTTACGAAAAAAAGCCAATCTTATCAGTCTCAAGCTCAGGTGCAAAACAGTTAGCTGTTTGGTGTTCAACCAGATATATTTCAAAGAGTGTGCGCAGGAATTGACTTAATTTTTCCGCCATCTCGCGACTTCACACTCGAAAAGTCCATCCCTTTTGTCGACATATCATGTTTCGAACTAAACGACCAGCTTTATTGTTCGTAATACGTACAGTAACAGAGTTAAGTTCTTCGAGGTAGGAGTAGATAGGCTTCTGTTACGCTAAGTCAAGTAAAGGAGCCGTGTTGGCTCAGATAATTAGCGTTTGCTATATATTTCACAGTACGCGAGCAACCCGGGTTCGATACCGGCGCCAATGAAATTGTTAACTACAATTTTAAGTGCTGATTTACCACGTGCTCCATGGTGAAGGGAAACACCGTGAGGAAACCTTAATGTCTAAGTAATGTTATGAGTTTAGAGTTCGTGACAATAAAAACTGCCGATTGAATTACCGAAATTGACACTTTAATTACCGAACGCCAGTTAAAACATAAAACGCACTAATAATTAATCACAGTTAACACTTTAGTTTACTTTATTTCGCTCCAAAGTCTTCGGTTGATCGCCAATTCAATACTCCCCGATCGCGATTTGCAGCGGCTTTAAATACACCTTTTACACCGAAACATCCAGAATATTCCAGTAAATACGGACGCCGACTGACCAGACGCAGAAAGTTCGAGTGTGAGGCTTCTAGAAAGCTTAATTCTTCTTTTCGATACTAGATGGCGCTGTTGGTTAAGATATTAGGCATGACATTTTCTAGGAAGCCCTCCTCGCTATGGTCTCCGATACTAGATGGCACTAGTGCCAGGTACCTAACGTCAACTTAGGCGCGCAACACTGACCCCTCCTAAGACATGCTCGTCCCGAGCATTATCGGCCCCATAATAACGCGTCAGGCGATCCACATGGACGATCTTAGGAGTCCCTCTTGCACCTTTTCTAAACGGCTCCGCAACGTCAGGGGCTGTCCTCTCCCATGGTGATCGCGTTCATAGTTGATCACGAGCTATCACAGTTCCTGCGTCACCTGCAACACCTGGCTAGCCCTACAATACCAGATGATTTTTTGAGATCACTTTGGACGAGTCGTCTTCCAAGCAACCTGCAGACCCTCATCGCATCTCAGATGAGCCTGTCCCTCAGCAAACGCGCTGACCTGGTAGACAGGGTCCACGACAATTTAGCGGCGTGGCCACTGGTTGCAGCAATATCCAGCTCCAGAGTGGACTCCACATCGGATATCATGGCATGGCAGATCACGGAACTGACTAAACAGGTTAGTGCACTCACTACGAGGCTTAACGACCGTTCCCGCCCCCGCTAACGACAGACGTCACGTAGGCGAAGCCGTACGCCATCGAGAAGATTCCAGTCTAATTATAGGAAGTTCCCCAACTGCTGGTACCATCACAAACATGGCAGCAAAGCGGAGAGGTCCATCCAGCCATGTGACTCCACGTCGGGAAACGCGACAGGTAATCTATAATGGCGACTAAAGATTGCCTGTCCCCTACTACTGGTCGCCTTTTCGTGACAGATCGCAGATCGCGAGTTCAATTGCTGGTGGACACCGGTAGTGACTTAGTCTTCTTCTCTCGATCTGCGCTTCATCAACGACGTGCGAAGACGGATTACCAACAGTGTGCAGCCAACGGTTTGCCAATAAATACTTATGGTTATGTTGAGCTAAACCTTAATTTAGGCCTACGTAGAGAATTTGTGTGGCGATTTACTGTAGCTGACGTCACTAAAGCCACTATAGGCGTAGATTTTTTGTCATATTTTAACCTTATTGTCGACATACGTAATAAGCTTTTGATAGATGCTACTACTAAATTGTCAGCTGTTTTTGCGAAAGCCATATTTTGAGTGTATAGGTCGTGACTAGTGATTCTAAATTTCATAAAATAATTTCTGAATTTCCAGAACTGATACGACCGGCAGGCGCTCATCGCACACCCAAGCATCACACAGTACATCACATCCGAACCACGCCAGGCCCTCCAGTATCGTGTACACCACGCAGACTCGCCGCGGACAAGCTGAAAATTGCCAAGCTTGAGTTTGAGGCAATGTTCGAAAATGGAACTGCCCGTCCTTCTCAGAGCCCCTGGTCATCACCACTACACCTCGCTCCCAAAAAGATCAATGGTGGGCGACCATGCCGTGACTATCGCAGGCTTATCGCCCGGAAAGTGCCAGATAAGTACCCTATTCGACACATACATGACTTTACGCACAATTTATATGGTTGCAAAATTGTTTCGACCATAGATTTGGTGAAGGCGTATAACCTGATACCAATATTTGAGGCGGACATTCCCAAATCTGCCATTACGACAACTTTTGGACTCTTCGAGTTTTCATGTATAACGTTTGGGTTGCGCGGAGCTAGTCAGACTTACAGAGATTCGTTGATGAGATGACCCGTGGTCTAGATTTTTGTTACCCGTATCTTAACAATTTTCTCATATTTTCACACGTTGAGGTAGAGCATGAAGAGCACCTTCGTCAAATATTTACGAGGATGAAGGATTATGGCGTGCTCATCAACACCGCCAAATGTGTCTTCGGTGCATCAGAGGCAACATTTCTAGGCTACCACATCTCACAACATGGAATGAAATCTCTGGAAGGTAAGGTTCAGGCTATAAAGGAGTACCCTGTCCCTAAAACAGCCAAACAGCTTAGGAGGTTCTTGGGCATGGTAAACTTTTATAGAAGGTCTATCCCCCGAGCTGCCAAAATCCAAGCCTCTTTGAACGCCTTACTGACTGGTGCCGTAAAAGCATCACATCCAGTCAATTTAAATGGAGACTCGTTGAAAGCCTTCGAAGAGTGCAAGGGAAGCTTATGCAATGCAGCATTGTTGGCACATCCTGACCCAAAGGCAAAGCTAGGTCTTGTTATTGACGCTTCTGATCTTGCAATCGGTGGAGTCTTGCAACAGCAAATAGGTGGTGATTGGCAACCCCTAGCCTTTTTGTTTCGTAAATTGATCCCGTCACAAAGGAAATACTCATCACACGATAGGGAGCTCCTTGCTGTTTACGAGAGCATCAAATACTTCAGACATTGGCTAGAGGCAACACCATTCACCATCTATACGGACCATAAGCCGCTGTGCTTTGCATTTCGTGAGCGAAACGCAAACTGCATTCCACGGCAATTTAGGTATCTAGACTACATATAATAGTTCTCGACCGACATACTACACATCGCCGGGAAAGATAATGTCGTTGCCGACACTCTTTCCCGGGTTGAGCAGATCGATGAACTGCTAAGCCCTGTAGATCTAGATGTCATTGCCAAGGCCCAAAACTCAGATCCCGAATTTGCAGATTTGCTAAGGCAGGGCACTTCCTTACGTATTAAAAGGATAAGGATACCTGGTAGTCGCAATGAACTGTACTGCGATGTCAGCACAACGACTCCCAGGCCTTTAGTCCCTAAAGCCTTACGCAAGCGAATTTTTGATAGCTTGCACTCGCTAAGCCATCCCGGCGCTAACGATAGTGCAAAACTTGTAGCAGAACGCTTTGTCTGGCCACTGATGAGGAAAGACTGTCGCGAATGGTCTACGACGTGTTTGGCTTGCCAGCGCACAAAGGTAAACCGACACGTTTCGACTCCTTTTGGTACGCTCGATTTACCTACGGCGCGATTCAAATACGTCCACTTAGACCTTATCGGACCTTTACCTCCGTCTGGTGATTATCGGTACTGTTTAACAGCTATCGATCGCTTCACGCGATGAACTGAAGCTGTACCACTAAAAGATATCACCGCGGAATCAGTGGCAAAAGCGTTTTTATCGGGATGGATAGCGCGGTTCGGTTGCCCTACCGATATTGTTACCGATCGCGGTAGGCAATTCGAATCAGCACTATTCGCGCAGTTATCAAGGTTCATTGGCTTTAAGCATCGCAGGACTACCAGTTATCACCCTCAATGCAATGGTCTCGTCGAAAGATTTCATCGGCAATTAAAAACAGCAATCATGTGCCATGCCGATAGCAGCTGGACTGAAGCTTTGCCAATTGTGCTTCTCGGCATAAGAAGCTCTTTCAAAGAAGATCTTCAGTCTTCCTCAGCCGAGTTAGTATACGGCGAGCCATTGCGACTTCCTGGTGAATTTTTTGGCCACATAGTTGACAAATGTACAACCGATATAACGGACTTTTCAGCCCGTATCAGATCATTTGCCAACAAGTTACAGCCAGTGCCAACTTCACACCATGCAAAAAACAAAATCTTTATTTATAAAGATCTAACATCTTGTTCGCATATTTTCCTCAGAGAAGATAGTTTGAGAGGTGCGTTACAGCCGGCATATACTGGCCCTCACGAGGTGGTGGAGAGAAATAAAAACCTTTTAAAATCAGAGTAAAGGGCAAAGTCGTGACAGTATCGGTAGACCGACTGAAACCAGCCTACATACTGTCCCACTCCAATGACCCCACTCCATCTCCTTCTCCACCACTTAAACCAACTCCTAATCCCACACCTACTCCACTTCCAAATAGCAGCCCATCGCCAACAACTGCGTGCAAAACAACTCGTTCTGGGCGCAGAGTACATTTCCCAGATTATTATCGCCCGTAGACACGGTCTCTGGAGGGGAGTGATGTGGCGACGCACACATTTATTTATTTATTTTATTTAAAGAAATAATTATTATTTCACAGATATGTATGTATACAATTTAATATTAATATTATAATATTTATTACATTTATATATCTACAATACAATTACAGTCACACACACATATATATTATACTATTTCTATTTATTATAGTAAATTTTATTTTAGTATTGTATTATAGTATAATTCGCAGTGCCGGCCGGACGAAGTACATTGGAAACAAACATTCGTT
>DWHP01001644.1:0-15701 GCA_018247895.1 Parnassius honrathi | reverse complement strand
ACTGATTAATGAGAGACTAAACACTAAACATATGATGGATATTTCTTTCAAAATTGTAAATTCCATAAAAGAAAAATCTCTCCAAAGGCGGCTCTTTAAACAGCAATTAGATGAGAAGGAACCAGATTTGGAATTGTACACTGACGTAAGGTGGTTATGTCGAAGCAAGTTTTTGCAAAGATTTCGAAATCTATTGGACGAAATAATAAAATTTCTTAAAGAGAGGGGTGATGGTTATCAGCAATTGTGTAATTCAGACTGGCAATGTGATTTAGCAGATTTTACTGGAAAACTGAGCACATTCGTTCTGGAGCTACAGGGTTAGAATAAAACAATAACAGAAATTATGAGTTCTATTGCGGCATTTCGAAGTGAAACAGCGTCTACAATAGTTGAAATTGAAAAGAAAAAATTTCAACAATTTGAAAACATCAAGGATCATATGGAAAAACATTCTACCTACAAATAAATTCCTGACAAGTACTCGGCAGAAATTAAGGCAGTGGTATCAGACTTCGAAATTCACTTTAATGATTCAAAAAAAATTTCGAAGAATAATTCCATTAAACATAGTGATATAAACGAAATGACTACAAAATTTGCAGATACTTTTCGAATGGATTACATGATACTTCAAAACTAAATTATTACTCGGTGCTGCGACGTATTTCTAAAAGCAAGGTCATCCTGAGATCAAGATTTCTGGGCATTGGTTTCCAACGAGAAATATCCAAGTTTGAAGAAATATGTTGAACAATTGCATTCGTGTTTTGATTCAACATATTTATGTGAGTCAGCATTTTCCTACTTAAAACAATCAAAAAATAAACACCGTTCTCGCTTGACAGACGCTTATACACTGGATTCTTTAAAGTTGGCAATTTCCAACTACAAACCTGATTTTGCTAATCTAGCGGAAAATGCTCAGACGCAATGCTCACACTAATATACATAAAATGTTACTAAGAATAATTTTCAGTTTTATGTTTTCCCTCTTAATAAAATAAAAGATACTACTTAATTGTGTACTGAACTATGCTGTTTCATTTAAAATTTGAAGAAGTATGTAATTGGTAGACCGCACGGGGCTTCTTTAGTAAACGGTAGATCTTGGATCTAATCAAGTCAGCCTCCAAGTTCAAGTCAAGTTCATTTATCCTCCCCGTCTGGGGTGAATAAACGAACGCTGGATTCCAAGTACCCAACCTAGGGTGGGTTTCTTAGGGTAACTCTATCATTCTCATCTTTTGCATGCCTTTAGCGTAAAGTGCGTAGGTAAATTTTACTAGCACCTAAAAATTAAGAATTAGATTCTTGATTTATTTTCGTTTTGTCCCACAAAACGTATCTAACAATCTAACAATCATATTGAAAATATAAATGATATAAAAAGCACATGGTCAAAGAGGTAAATGATTGTTGAAGTTATTTCATATTTTTTAAGTTGATTTTTTACATTAAAAAAGTAGTCTTAGTGGCTTATGGTGTGGATTTATTAAGTCCGCATGGAAGAATAAACACGATAACTTGAAAATATCAATGGTTCAACTCAATCTATCTTTTAATCTCTACATCTATCCTGAGAGAAGCCATGGAATGTAATTAGCTGTTTAATTTTGTTTTCTTTAGTTATAATTAATTTTTTCGGCTTAGAAATTTCGAAATTTTCGGTGTTTGAGCAGTCCTGTAATTATATATTTTACTAAATACTGATACACTTTGACTTACTCTGGGCTTGGTCGCCGTCGTTAGTGGATTACAGTGTCGTTTGTTTACAGCGGCTCGTGATGAAAAATGTCTATCGCTGTAGAAATAGGAAATATTGCAAAAACCTAGATGATGACCACCTCGTTTATAACAGATGTTGTAAAATACCCAGATCAGCGAATAGAAGCAGCATCAAAGACACGAAACGTTTTGAAATATACTTATACGTCTTGGACTTTATGGAGTGACCTGAAGGTGGATTTCGGTTTCTGCTACTAGAACTCCTCGAAGAGTAGAATTAGGTGTGCCAAGTTTGGCTTCGCTTTGTTAGTTATGATGAGATCTTACCTCCGGACTTGATAGAGTGACCTGAATTTGTACTTCAGTATGCTAAATTAAATTACTGGTTATGATTAGATGATTTTTTTTGAAAACGAAATAAAGTTGATGAAAAAAAAAATATTAACGAGTCAGGAAAAAAGACCAGTTTTTACGTTAATTCTTGAGTTCAAATACCTAAAAATTAAAGTAATGATAAAATTGATTACTGATCGTCTGATCATTTTAAGATAATTCTGTTAATTTTTTTCAATTAACAATAATATTTTTTTTGAATCTCAATAATAATAACATAGTAAAATCAAAATAATATATTGTTGATTGAGAATTTTTTTCTACATTTTTTGAAAATCGCATAAGTAATACTAGTAGTGCATTTTTGGATTTTCCAAACTTTGTTTTTATTGACATTTGACATAAATTATCGGAAAATTAGAAATAATAGTAATAAGGTTATTTTGTGAATTAAGTGTCTGCACGTGTGAACTGTTAGAGAAAACGACGAAACAAGTGCTTTGATGTTGATATAAACCTCAAGTTAATTAGATCGCTTGGGCGCCTTATAAACTTGAGTGGTTATCGTCATCAACTGTCCGTGGGGTTGAGCTATCGTCAAAATCTCCCAAAAACTTCGCAATGTGACGCATTAGCGTATTGTAAAGAAAAAATATATAAAAATAAAGATGTAAATATATATAAAAAAGGAATGTTAGGCTCAGAAGGGCTAGAACCCAGAGCCGTAAAGCCAGTTAATAAAAAAACATAAAAGTTTTTACGTTTTACGTGGGGATTGAGTAAAAATGCCAATTAGGATAAGAATACAGTGTATTTTATATACAGCAATTTGTTTTTATATCTCTACAACTATTAGTTACAAAAATATGTATAAAATCAGTGAACGATTATACTAGTAACTAATGTAAAAAATAAACAACGACTCCGCAGCGCAGTGGCCAAGCGTTTGGATGCGGCACCGCAGGACCGCGGTGCCGCAGTATTTTTATTCTATTCAATTTATAAATAGTCTGCGTTTGGATGTTTGTTTTTAACGTTATTTTTTAATGGGTAAAATATTGTTATTTTTTAACACTGATTGGATTAATTTGCTTTTGTGTAACAAATAGATACTATGTATAAATCGCCATGCTCACAGAGGTACATACTACTCGCAGAGATAGTTAATAGTTAGTTTCAAAATTAGTGCTCATATAGCTAATGTTTGTAGATGAATCTATAAATAAAACGGTAAATATTTATAGCCAGGGAAATCTTATTAATATGCACATGTTTGTGGAAGCTTTCCACTGATGAAATATTAGTTCGTTTTAGTTGGGTTCAAATCCTTACGATCCTAATGTTTTCACTGAAGCTTTACAATTGGTACGCGGTCAGGCCTTCATTCCCAATTTATTTAAAACATTGCTTACATCTGAAAAAATAAGTAATATAAATCACATTTTTATTAAACAAATAGAATGTAAGCGGTCCCAATTGACAACATAATATCTAAGTGTAGCTCGTTTCGGATTGCCGTCTCATCGAACTATCAAAGTTAGGAAATAGAGTGTGTTTGTATTTGTGCACATAATCGTACACTATATACCCCTGTATACCTAACATAACCTGTCCTACGTAGATAGCTAGTCTCCGATGATACTAGCGTCCCTGATCGAAGTTCGGTTTGGAGGACATTACTGTCAATAAAGGTCCAAAAAGGTTTCGCCTTAAATATTATATTACAATTAAAATTGAAATCACACTACACTTTTCATTATCTAAGGAAAATATTGATATGAATAGCCTTTTCATGTTATTTTTATCGCTTGTTACACCATCTAGTTGGCAAGTATCATAATGCATATTTGATATTTAAACAATTCTGTAAATGAACAACGGCTCCCATAGCAAAATTAAAAGCAATCTATATAATTAAAATTAATATCAAGGAGGTTATATTATAATAAGTGTAACCGTTTGATTTGACAGTTGAACCTATTTGAAGGGACAATTCATTTTTTCAATTTATTCAGAATTCCGAAACGGAATTCCGAACGTATGTGTCCGGCCTAAGGGTATTAGATAAGTGCTGCTAATATTTATTTTTTAATACCACAACACAATGAGCCTTATTTTTTCCTTAACTTTCTCCGCTACTTTTTTTATTAATTTCCGACGTGGTAAATAGAAATTACAGATTTGGTAATCTGTGATAGAAATAAAACATATTACTTACTTAACACGGGGTTCTTATCGACCAGTAATTAGGTCCTCCAGACCGAATTTCGGCCACGGCGGCCTGCTTCAACGGAGGCTAGCAAACAGCGCAGGACAGGATTACATTGCCCAAGTGTATGTGCAAGCACGGATGCACTCTCTATTCCCTCACTCTCATAATCCGATGGGACGGTAAGCCGATACGACTGGAGAAGCACGGGGGTGAGACATCGCCAACTTCCTGACCCCGGGCAGCTACTGAGAATTTCTTGACAGAAAAACTCGATAATTAATTTTTTGGCCCGACCCGGGATTCGAACCCAGGACCTCATGATCAGCAGTCTTACAACTACAACCGCTAGACCAACGAGGCAGTAGTATCGACTAGTAACGCTCCATTCAAAGTTACCTTATAGTCGGCACATATTCGCGAAGCACCACGGGGCTTGTATACAGTTACCAGAGGTTGCCCAGTCGGAGGCGTCGACGGGCTAGACGACGCCCGCGCTCTGCATCGCATCCAGCTCGGCGTCGACTCGCGCGCGCAAGGAGCACGGTAGTGGTTTCGCTCGACAAACAACCGGCTGCACGTCGGGCCGCAAACGAAGTACTGCCTGTCCGCCCCGAAGTCACCCCAGTTTACCATCAAACAGTGTCTCACCTCATACCTACAAAAACACCATTTATTATTTCTCTCCGTTTTAAATAATATTATATGAGGCAAATGCAGGCAAATTAGGCAGATCAAGATGCGCCTACCCACATCATGATCTTACGCCATTTATTAATGTGCCAGACTAACGCTAAGCCGTATTATCATGAAAAGGCCGACGAAAATTCGGAGACGAACGTTCGACGAACCACCTTGCTAGTCGCTTAGAAAACTTGCTATTATTATAGCTTTATAGCTAGGCAAATCAACGAATAGAATTTCTTAAAACTGATTTTGCTTTTTAGGCTCATAAAATTTAATTAATTCAATTCGAAAAATATGGATATTATGGAAATATCCGTGTCTTTCTGGTGGCCCAGGTTGACCCAATCCGAATGTAACCTTAAATATTTTCTTATTTATACAACTTCCAATTAAATGGTACCTAAAATTTACAACATAATTTTACCCATGAACTAATTTAATCGAAAAAATATTATCAGTTCAACTTGACCTTTCTGAGGATGAGTAAATGTTGCTTTACTTATTTAACAAAAGCATAGTCACCCTACAAAACAAGGCTAAACAGCGTTGGCGTAATTGAAAAATGATGATCGTGAACGACCTTTCTGATAAAAGTTAGGCGCTTTAGAAAATCGTGGCAAGTAATCAATATTCAATTTTCATACCTGGTAGAGCCACGTTGCAGCTATATTATGGTTTTAGCTCGAATGGGTCGGCTCGACCGGGAAAGGACCACGCTCTCACAGAATACCAGCATAAAATAGTTTCGTATGGTGAGTGTAGAGAACCGGAGACCCGTTTTTATTGGAAACGAGGCATTCCATCTTACTCCTCTGGGGTGACAACGCTTCTGCATTTTGATTCCGAATCGGGGACAAATGTGGATGTCTATGGGCCACAGTATCCACTTACCATCAGGTGGACTGTGTACTCGTTTGTCACTCTTATTCTATAAAAAAAAAAAAAACAAGTGGCTAACCGCGTGTTAATCTGTCTGATTTCATGTTTGGCCTGCGATATAAATCGGTTTATTAACAAAAATAACATAGGTGTCCTCATGAAACAAATCTATCTACATTAATAGTGATACAAACCCCAATTGTTCTGTGAAGATAGGGTAGACAAAAATATGATTTATACTCAACCAAATCTAAGAAATACCTTTGACGTTTTACATAACTTTGTACAGGCCTGTTACAGCCTATTAAAGTCCACTACCGTGCATAGGCCTCCCCCATATATTGCCTCGTAGGGGGATATTTGCTATAGTTTCCAAGCTAGCCAACTGGGTTGGCAACCGCAGTTCTTATTTCTAGTCGTTATTAGGAAGACGCTGCTGGCCACCTTTTGAATTGTTTCCCTCTGTCACCTCGTAAGTCACCCACGGGATGATATGAGGTACTGAATATTCATACACCGCCACTACAATACACAAAAGTACTCACACGACTATCAGTATTAGGTCTTTACCTATGAAAATGCCGTTTTTTATGAAATAAGTTGACGTAATTTTTTTAAATATTTTTGTTTCTATTAAATATATAATAGTAATCACCAATGCAATCAATGCATCTTAGGAAACGTAGTGGCAGTTTATTAACGCCCTTCATGAAGAAATCAGCTGTACGGCACGCGACAAATTCTTTAAAGACATTTTGTGCTGCTTCTCGGGTATTGAATTTTTTTCCCGCCAAAAAGTTATCTTAACTCTGGAAAAATAAATCTGTAAGCGCAAGATCTGGTGAGTATAGCGGATGACGGAGAGCTTCCAACCCCAGCTCTTGTTACTTGGAGACCGTTTGTTGCGCAGAACGAGGTTGTCTTGCAGGAGAAACGGGGAGGAGCGATTGACCGAAGCCGGTTGGAGACGTGCAAGCTTCTCCATTATTGTGTCCAGTTCTTTACAGTAGACGTCTGCAGTAATGCTCATCCCGGTTGATTAGAAGCCGTGATGCATTAGACCGATGCTAGACCACCAATCAGTGACCATCACTTTTTAGGGGTAAGTTTTTGTTTGGGGCCTTGTGTAGGTGCTGGATCGGGATCCAATCAATTTGCTGGGCGCTTTGGATTGTCAGACAGAATCCATTGTTCAGGTAACAATTGTTGGTTAATGATCATGTAACTACTGAACGAGTTAACCGATTAAGGTATTGCCGAGATAGTTAATACAATATAATATATATTTTTTATAGCATTGGGTGACAAACGAGCACACAGTCCACCTGATAGTAAGTGGATGCTATGGCCCACAGACATCCACATTTATTCTAAATTAAGAATCAAAATGCAAATGCGTTGTCACCCCTGAGGACTAAGATGAATTGCCTCGATTCCAGTAAAAAGGGTCTTCGGTTCTCTATACACACCATACTAAACACAACAGTTATATTAGTAGTACAATTGTAGCACGAATGGGTCGGCTCGACCGGGGAAGGACCACGCACAGAATACGAGCGTGAAATAGTAGCTTAATGCTGCCGTATTTCGAATGGTAAGTGTAGAGAACCGGAGACCCTCTTTACCGGAAACGAGGCACTCCATCTTAGTCCTCACGGGTGACAACGCATCTGCATTTTGATTTGTAATCGAGGATGGATGTAGATGTCTATGGGCCCAGCAACCACTTACTATCAGGTGGACTGTGTGCTCGTTTGTCACCCTATCCTATTAAAAAAAAGAGTATTATCACAGCTCTTATTCAGTTGCCATGTAAAATTTTATTTTTTAGTTTTAACTTATTTTGCAGTTAGTGATTTACTTGATAATTATTTATGTCGTTGTTAATAACTTTATAAATTTTCCACCATATTATTCCAGAAGGAATCGGCGCATGAGTACCGAAAACTATCCCACTTCAGTTTTTTCTCTTGAAATTGTCCTACTGATGATATAAGTGGATGTTGTTTGGTTGCGATTTTTTCAATTGCAGTGAATTGTTATTTTAACCGGGACAATATATTAATTCGACCTATTTTACTTGTATTTCATCATAAAGTAATTTTTTTATACTCTGATAATTACAACTAAATAACAAGAAAAAAACAAATGTTCGGTGTTATGAATGTTAAAAGGTTTTGAAAATCTCCAATTCTTAAGGTCCGTAAGTAATACGTACTATTATTTATTCTCTGATAATACTTCAGACCTATAATGCTTTAGACTTATTAAAAATACGTAAGGAAAAATAATAAAATACAAAAAAAATGTTTTATATGTTTGATAAAATACTCCTGAACTATATCCCGAAAAGAGTAAATTCGCAAGAATAATGCTAATGTAATGATGTGTGGTTGCATTACTTTTCAGCCTCGCAATTCTTTTGCCTACCCAATATTAATACTCTCTCAACTGTTTCTGGGGCTAACCATCAGAGCATGTTCCAGTCTGAAGGATATAAAGAGAGCTAGTACAATTATAGGCTGTGAGGCGTTCTTTTTAAGTCCTCAAAGGTGACAACGCATCTGGACCTTTCTTTTGCTGGCTTGCAAGTGTCCAGGAGCCGCAGTAGTCACTCACAATTTGACTGTAACTCTACCGAATATTTAATTAATTAATTCGTTTCGAATTATTAATTTATTTAGTTTAACAATGGAAATAATAAAATGTAATTAAAGCTCCGTAGGGGTGATCATGATCACACGGTTCCATTTAAGACAAGAGGTCATTCACATAGCCTCCGCGTTAAAGCCTGAATATATGTACTCGTACTATGTACCGTTACTCATTATTTATTGCGTTTACAGCCAAATGTTAAACTATATTCATTATTAATTAAAAAATATAAAAAACCTAATATGTAACATTGAACTACATTGAAGGACTTACGAACGTAGTACATAATCTTCAATGATATATAAGTAAATTATTTTTCCAAGGGTTGTTTAATCTTATTAAAAGTGACTGATACTGGGATAATTTTAAACAAATGCTTAATATATCTTAGCGAAATATTTTAAATGATTCTTAAATGGTATGTATAATGCAGTGCGTATATACAAATAAGTTGAAATAATGTTATGCACCCTCCAAAATACAACATTTTTATTTTGCACGACCACGAATCGAGGCGATCGGCTTCTCTGCGAATGACATCAAATAGAATGAAGTTGGTACGCATGCGTACGTCAGTAACACGCGCTGCGCTTGCGCGTTTGACGTTTATACGGCGGTGGTGCAGTCCTGATCCGATTAACAACGTCAGTTATCTTATTATTAATAATCATAATAATATTAATAATTGTTCAAAATTTTTTGCTGTATTGCTTGATTTGATACTTTGCAAGATATTCTAAAATTAGATACTAAGTTTTTGTGATGTTAGTCTTTTGTGCTTGTTGAAATTTTAGTAATTCTGTAATAAAATACGGAAATTACTTGTAACTACCCATACAGATGTTCATTTTTACACAACATGAAGATCAAAATCTCAGAACGTCTCGGTCGTAGTATAACTAATCCCGTTCTATTTACGTCACGTTCCTGGTGTTCCCCTCCACTGGCAGCTAATTTCACTTCTTTATAATTTGTGTCGGGATCGGGCGTCTCTCTCGGCCGCGCCTTGCTTATTCAACCTAAGCGGCCACCAAATCCCGATATTTGGATCGGGAATTCGGGATAGCGCGCTCGCAGCTGTCAAATCAAGCAATGCTTACAAAGTTTACCGATCGGTTTTAATTTAATCCTATTTTTATTTCACATTGCAGTGTTTTTACTTGTGTTTGTCACGTGCAAAAACAATGTGAAAAGTGGTTGTTAAAGATTTCTTAGTAACTTGTATCCTTTCTGACTTGAAATCTTCATCACGCAAAATGTGAGGGGGTGTTCTTCGAAGTGTTGAAGTGTAAAGTGATGAATATATTTGATATGAACAGTTTGTAGTGCGTCATCAAATCGAACGTTCAAAAAGGATACACTGAGAAAAGAAAATGCGGATCAAGAACTTCACAGATTTTCGCCCTAATGGTAATTGTATAAATCTATATACACTCGTGGAATACATTTTCTTTATTAAATTAATTTGATCGTAGTACGCTGACCATATGGTGCTTTAAAGCGCATCGTTTATACAAATTAAACAAGGGTAGACGTATACTCACAGCGATGACGACAGCTCCGACTCGGCCGGATACATTGGAAATTGCATTGGATTATTGGTCTTAAATATTGATTAAAGGCACTCGCCTCATATGGTTTCAAACCAATATTATGAACCTGAATACGCAATGCAGCTAGTTATGAAGCTTTTATAATATCAAAGAACGGTATATGGCTGCTAATAATGCAGTGGTCATGTGAGTTGTGCTTGTCGGGCTGTCGAAAACTGTATAGCAAACGTGAAGAATATAATTAAAGTAACAAAGCCCCATTATCGAAGTACGTGCTTTATGAAGTTTCCTTAATCAATTACAAATATCATCTAATGACGTTTTATTAATTTCTTTACAATTATTGTAGACGTGAATTGGGACTTATATAAGAAAACAAAGCTTAACATTGTACTAGATATAACCCTATTTACTGTATTGTATTCATATGTTCTTATTGTTTAATATATTACGCGTAGGTATAATATATTATGTATGTACCTGTAAATTTATTTATCAACCTAGGTACATAACGGATTTATTTTATTTCTTGATCTTAAAAATATTATGAAAATTCAATTGTATATGGCTACCTATTCTATCGCTTATATCTTCAAATGTTTTAAATTGCGATGACTTGTCCCGTCGTTCTTTCATTGGTGTAATTGAGGCAGGCGAGGTCGGGCGCTGTTTCATTACGATCGTGAATACAATAAAACTCAAATTTAAACCAACATAAGGAATTGTCGGTACCTAACAAGGATTTCCTATGCTTTTAATCGTTTCACTGTTTATATATCTTCCTAACTTGAAGAGATAGCGTCTTTGTGTTTATTGAAAGTACAAAAGTGCTCATTTAAATTATTAGATAAAGAAAGGTAAACCAAGAAAAATCTTTTAGAAAAAATTAAACAATAATTTGCAGGCCATACTTCTTCCGTTTATGGTTCGAATCCACGGCCCCACAGTAGGTATCACAGCTTAAGACTTAGCCACTGCGCTACCAAGCTTATCGCTTTACATCAACTTTAACGTCACTTTGCGAATGATTATAAAATAAAAATTATAACATAATATATGCTGTATCGATCTGATTTCACATTAAGACTAAGACCAGTCGTAAACAAAACCGTCGGCAGTGACTCACTCTTTAGGTTGCCAAATAAAATATGTACCCAGATATACGGATAATATAATGTGTATAATGATTAACAGTATAGAGTGAAAAGACTTTATAATCTAGTGCAATTTACAATACAAGTAATTTCAAGACCAAAGTTGGGAATTGGGATTATACCTACTCAAGCACTAGCTCATAATTTACAAAAATAATTTTATATGCATTCAAAAATTTACATGCCACTTAACTAACAAGTTTACCTACTTACTACTAGATTATTCCAAAATTTTACATCCAGGGAGAGATAACCAGCCGAAAATCTTAGCAGGCATGCAATGTTGCATTTTTGAGATTATCATATATTACCACTGCATCTTGATTAACAGGAATATTAAGAAGCTGAATAAAATAAAGAAGGCATAGATTTGTATCGATATTAAGATTACTAAAAATCAATTTTACGTTCAAATTTTATCAGCAACTAGCGATTCGCATGGGTGCTTTCTGGATCTCCACAACAGCGCTATCTACCGGGTCCAAATGTGAATATAAACAATCTCGGGACCCATTCAAACACATACAAAAAATTTATCAAAATCGGTTGGATGGTTTTAAAGTCTATAACGGATATAGAAACATTTTTGTGCTTTATAAATAGATAGATCATTAAAATCAAAAAGGAGCTAAGTCTACACCGTCATGTAAATATGTATTTCATGAACGCAGTGACAAATTCCACAATATGTGTTATATCCACTAAGCCATCTTATAACTGTGCAGTTAAGAAATCACTCTTTATCTTCTTCATCTTCTTGCCTAAAATAAGGTTTCCAAAAAGATTCCAAGAAGAAAGATCCCAAAATTTTCCTAGAGAATTGATTTGTTACTATACCGCTTATTCCAAAAACACCGCTTGCATTAGCGACCGTATACAGTTTAAGTTTACTGTACACATTCAGTAACAAATCAGTGTAACGTATGTCTTACTAGCTCTAGTCACAGAATAAATAATAATATTTCAGGAACTGTAGATCTCTGCGACTACGATCGCGTGGAATTTTTTACGGTTGAATTTCATGGGTTATGATTTTTTCGCGTTTAAGTTAATTTTATTTCTAAAATAAAAGTAGCCCAAGTTACTCCTTATGATATCTGCTATCTGCCAGTGAAAGTCCCGGCAAAATCGGTCCAGTCATTTCGAAGATTAGCCGGAAGAAACAGACAGAAAATTAATTAAAAATTGTTTTTTTTTTTTGTTATAAGTGTCCTATGTACTTTCATTTGCATTTAGTTAAAAGATATTATTTTAACATTACAAACAGACACCCCGATTTTAATTATTTGTGTAGGTAACGCCTCATTAATCCTTTGTTAACATAGCATGGTAACAAAGTTACGCCTATAATATTGCGTTTAAAATATCCTGCCTGTGCCGGTGTGATATTAAATCATTTATGTGGCATTGTCACAAACTACTTATATCGGATGTTTATTTAACTCGGAGAAGCAAGAGCATTGATATTATAGTAGCTTTTATCGTTTACTCAACTCTACTTATTGTTCGTACTTAACGAAGTAGTTTGTTGAAATCTCACTGCGTTGTATTGTTATTCTTGCACAATAGCTTTACAGAGCAAGGTGGGTAGTCGAACACTGATCACGTCGTGTGAGACATTATAATATTAAAAAATCCGAACCTTAATTCGATCATATCCGATGCTGTACTGTAAAGACGGCGACAATGGATTACTATAGTGATATTACCATTGTGTTTGCACCAATACGGCAATATATTTTTCTACCGTGTTGATATTTTTTGTTAATAAAAACTAAATATATCTTCAGAACATTGGAATAGATATCAATAAGTGATTTATCTATACTTTTCTAACATCTTACATGACGTTAAAAATAAAAATGGTCTCGACGACTAGGTGTAGTAGAGTTCGTCCAACGCTGACATTTATCAACGTATATACAATTATACATAGATAGGGTCTGCGTGCATTGCTACCCTTGACTGAGTGTTCCCCTTGTCGCAGGGGAGACTACCTTAAGCAATCGATTTCACCCTCGCCTTCCTCGCTTTCGTAGACATAAATATTGACTCAGCGATACTACGGTAGCGGAAAAGAAACTAATTTTGGCAAATACCGATGGGGCCAAAAGTAGAATTCACCAACTTAGTATCGATTGATCATTTAAGTTTCTCTGTTGAGAATAAATTGTGCTCAAGACTTTGTTGACGTATACTTCAGGTTGACGTTTACTACCTTTTCAAGTATAAAAATTGAACGTTACTGAATAATTATTAATTAAAAATTTTCTTTTTCTTTTTATTCACGGCCTTAGGCCTTTTTACAAAATCATCAATTGTGGACTCCAGGAGTACCAGAGTAGTTAGACGGGAAACAGCAGAAGTTGTTTACATCTCCGTTCTTATACTTTTTCTAAACATTATTCTGACTATTCATAGACTTCTTTTCCAAACTCAAATGTCTCTTGTCGGTAGTGCCCTCGGTGGAGAGCCTATTGTTTTTTATACTCCAAACTACGAAATTAGACGACGCTTTTTAGATCTGCTACCTGGTTATTTTTTAATTAAATTAAGAATGTCAAAAGGGTACACGTGATTGTACATGGATGTTGTGGCCTACAAACATGTATATGTATTTGCCCTAGATTAAAAGTTCTGATGAAAATTTGCCTTCACGAGTAACAAAAGTAGATCCGAATCTTTTCTGAAAGTGACTTGTGAAATCGATAGAACGTATTATTAGAAATATTAAAAAAAATACATTGTATAATAAAAAGTCGTGTTAAAAAGCCAAATATTTTAGTATAAAAGGGTTCATATAGGTACTTGAAGATTTGGGTTAAAATGGATCCGAATATGTAGATTACGTCATTTTTTAAATAGTGTAGATATGCGCTTTTCCTATTCGGCAGAGGTCCGTCGTCACATCAGAAGAGAAAAGATGTGCTTGCTGTATGTGCTTCGTAACAGTGAATGGAGTCTTCGGTTCTCGTCCCTCACATTATAGAACGGAACATTATGCTGCAATTTACGGCAGTATTTAGTGCGGGCATATTTCTACTCCGAATCATTTATTTTTCAGCTAGAATACAGCTGAGATGACTCTACCATATAAAACGACCGTGCGTTCTTGCTTTTGTATTGTATACCTTTCCCTTCTCAACTAACAAGGTATTTACTTCCGTCGTACCTTATACCGGACTACTTAAGAATTGTCCGTACCACCCTAACCGACGTTCCTGGCGCTTATCCGCGTATCACTTACTCTGAAATTGTCCCAGGCTTACTCGTTACCTCTGCAGTATCGTAACGCCGCACGTCTTCGACGCGGAGCTTCACTCCTGAACATGTAGGACCACAATAGATCAGCAATTACCTATTTAAAAACACATTTTTGAATTACGTTTGATAATTACATCTAGCATACTATTTATTCATAAGGTGCGGGACAGGTACAGTTAAAAATAAAAATAAACTATGAATGTGTACTAAGTACCCCATATCTTCTCGTAGGTTTTGAAGAGGCGACTGAAAGAGAGAGAAAGATATGAGAGAGATGGGCAGCAGAATCTTTCTGGTTAAAAATCAAAACAAAAAAATGTGGTTGGTAACACGTCAAGCGTGGCAACTATGGCAAATATCCCCCTATGCGGCAATCAAGTGGGGGAGCAGTGGACATTTTCTTTCACAAAATGAGCTTTTTTTACATTTGGTATCTTTACACGTATTTATTCCCAAAACTTTTTTAAAAGAAGAATTATATATTCTGCAAACAATGAATACTTCCTTATGTGTAATTTAGAGAAAGCATTTTTTTTGCTTCCGATTCCGTTCGCTTATATGATTCATTAGTACAATTCACACATCTAGCCGTGTTAATTATTCTTTGCGAAGTTACTTCAAATCTTAATTTTCTCATTTTGACTGCTCATTGTTATACGAAATTGACATTGAATGATTCACCTCTTAGATTTTTTGAATAAGGTGTAACATTCTAAAATTGTTCGTTCTATAAAAAAGTAATTATTAATATTAATTAATTACACTACTTCACTACTTCTATCAAAAATCTATAGCTGAATATGAACCTCCTCCTGGGGAAATTTACCATAGTATCCACGATTTGCAGGGGGAGGGTGGAGGGGAGTGGCAGCCGCGGTTGTTATTATTTTATACTATTCAGTGAAAGTAAATTAAACATTTGCTTTCGGTGCGGCTATTTTTATTATACGGAATGAAATTATATAAATAGATTTAACTTCTTTGAGCACATAATATGTCTCAGAATATATTTCAAGTGATGCAAAACCCAAGCTAAAATCATGTTCAACTTATTGTAGGAACAGGCACTCACCTACACATGCGCATCTAAAATCATTTGCAAATAACAACATGGTTTTATGTGCATATGTGTGTATCTATGTGAAAATTAAGATTTGCATTCCAAAAACTGCGATACGTGGCGTAGTTAATATTTTACTGCTAACCGCAATGTGTTGACCGTGAAACATATATATATAT
>DWHP01001643.1:0-15703 GCA_018247895.1 Parnassius honrathi | reverse complement strand
GCTTCTAACTCAGTGGTCCAGAACTGGTACTACTACACGTCGTTGTACCGCCTTTGAATCAGTGGTCCAGAACTGGTACAACTACACTACTAAGGGTGAATGCTCGTAGCTGTTTTCTATGCACGTCTTCTTCTTCTCTTTTCTTCTGTTAAGTTAACTACTTATTTTACAGAATTTTTTATTTCTTTTATGTTTATACTTACATACGTAATTTTTTTATAGGACAGGGTGACAAACGAGCACACAGTCCACATGATGGTAAGTCTTTGCTATGGCCCGTAATCATCTATCTACATCTATTCTCGATTACGAATCAAAATGCAGATGCGTTTTCATCCGTGAGGACTAAGATGGAATGCCTCGTTTCCAGTGAAAGTAATCTCTGGTTCTCTACACTCACCATACGAAACACAGCAGCATTATCCTAGTATTTTACGCTGGTATTCTGTGAGAGCGTGGACCTCCGCCGGTCGAGCCGACCCATTTGTGCTACAACTATACTACTAAAATTTCATTTTATACTTAAATAAAAAGCCTCACCGAAAAACTACCAGTGATGTCAAAGCAATTTTGCTATTATATTTTACTAGGCATTTATTTGAAATATGGGTTAAATGAAAGTGCAATACCCTGATCGAAAAAAAGGGAATCTAGCAACCATATATCTGATTGCATGATTGCAAGAACCCCATTTATTTAACTGATGAATGAAATAAAAAATAAATGATAACAATCTTTCGACGTAAGAAATTAAAATTACTAGTAATACATTGTTAGTACATCGTAGTCATTTTCATTAATTAATTTTGGTTGTAGGATTTGTAGCCAATGATACGATAATTAAAAAAAGTCCGGACATATCAAGTAGGTAAGTATACGAGTATGTATTGGAGTTTTTAGCGGGAACATAATCACCGACGGTTTGTTGTTTCTGTAATACGGATTGTTCTGAGGGGATAACGTTTGAAGTGATTGTAAATTATTATCGTTGCTCGATTACCGTCATCAACTCTCTGCTGGGTTGAGCTGTCGTCAAAATCTACCAATAACTTCGCAATGTGACGCGTCAGCATATTGTGAAGAATTTTGTGAATAAAATACACATAAGACTAGGCTGTATGGTATAAAAGCTTCGGCTGCCTTAATTGGCAAATCGTAACAACAATAACATGTTTATTTACGTTTTCGTTACTCTCATCAACATTTTATTATTCTAACTCTGTCTGTTTGTGCATCACAGTGTGTCGTTAACAATAGATTAAAGAACAATGCACGTAACGCTTCCTGTTTTTTTTTGTGTTACATAATAAACTTAGTCGCAGATCGTGTGAACTTTGACTCAACGTTACTGATGAGAATGTTTCCAAAGGTCTATGACAAAAGTCTATTATGGAATATGTCAAGAATTTTTTTTAAAAAGATATGTTTTTTTTAAATATTTTTTTATAGAATAAGGATGACACACAGAGGTCTAGAGTAAATATACTTATAGTTTTAGTACAAAAGTTAAAGTTACAGCCTGTATACGTACCACTGCTGGGCACAGGTCTCTTCTCATTTCCGAGAGGATTTTAGGGGAAGGAAATGTCCGACGTGTTTTCTATGCGTGACATTCCTACGCGAAATCCCTCCCCTATAGTGAATTGAGCAGATCATAATGAACTCGGTTGTCGACGTTTCGATCCGCGCTGAGCTGGATACGGTCAAGTGGAAGGAGCTGGCACTGGGATTCCCCTGCCCAGAAATTTCATGGGAGGCCGAACTTGCGCTTTGTAAAGTTGCAAGCGATGTGCTGACATGATATACTGTCTCGCTCTGCTGAGCACGCCAAGCTTTTAAGAGGCCAATTAGGCATTCCCATCCATGTAATCACAAAACTGCACACTATTCGATGTTTCGATGCCGAGGATTCCGATGCTAGCTGAGGGAGCAAGGGGAGTGCCTTGAAACTGAGGAAATATGACAAAGGGGTTCTTTTTAGCGGTAAACACGCAAACTTGTGTCTTCTGGGGACTGATCTTGACTGTATTTAGTCGCCCCCAATCCGAGACTTTGTTCAGCAAAGACTCGACTTCAGACACAAGTTTGTTCCAATACTCGGCGACGGTTTCGACGGTTCAGCCGGTATATAATAATAAATAATAAATAATATTTATTAGCAACCAAATATGTCTAAATACAAAGGAGCTCTGTCTGCTGAACTAGGTTATCACCTATATTTTAGGAAACAGTGCCTTCCCTAATTCTTAGTTCTAGGTCTATATTCGGCAAGTACATAAGACAATTCATTATTCTTTATTCTTTAATTAATTTTAGTTTATAGCCGTTACTGTTACATACTGTTTAATGTGTTGTTTACTGTTGTTGTGTGTATGTCCGGAAGTGTGGGGTGTATGTGTCATGTTCTCATTAGGTGTGTGTGTATGAGTGTGTGTGTGTGTGTGTGTGTGTGTCTGTGATTGTGTCTGTGCATGCGCGCGTGCATGCGTGCGTGCGTGTGTGTGTATGTGATTGTGTATGTGCATGTTTTAATGACTGTATTTTATTTAGACATTGTAAGAAGATTTTCAGTTTGGACATAGTCAAGATTTTGCAACCATTTCAGTACACATTTTTTTAATCTATTGGTGCTTAGAGTTATAAGGCTAACACGATTCTCGTTGGGAATTTTATTATATATAAAGCAGCATCAGTGCTGTTGTCTGCATAGCGATTAATGTAACCGGTTTGCAACACATCACTGATACGCAGAAGGAACAGCGTTGGTGATAGCACGCAGTCTTGTTGAACACCAGCGTTAATAGGCCTGTAATCAGAGCACGTACCGTCTACTACGACCTTGATGCTCCGACCAGCAGGGAAATTGATAAACCAATTGCACAATTGCCAGGAAGCTCATGGGAAAGGAGCTTCGAAAGAAGCGCTTTGTGCTAGACCCTATTGAAAGCCTTGGACTCTAATGCCACCGCACGTCTATGAGTTAGGTACACTAGATAAAGAAGATCACCAGCTGATTGACCCCGACGTTAAATCCGTATTAACGGTCAGTAATCAGCTAGTGATCTTCAAGCTACCTCATGAGCTAGCAGTTTATAATGGACTCTATTATTTTGGAGAACAAGAAGGTGAAAGCGATAGGCCCTGTAGTTAGGCGGGTCTGAGCGGAACCCAGAAAAATTTGGAACTAGGTATTAGAAGTACCAGAAAAGACGTGTTAAAACCGGTGACAACTCTGGAACACACGTCTTTAGCACAATGGGAGGGCTTCAGAGGACTCAATCAGGCCTACTCGACTTGTTGACGCCCACGAAGAGGCGTCTTTGCGAACCGAGCGCTGAGTAAGCCGCATCCGGCATCGAGCACTCACATCGCGGGATAGTCGGCGGTGTATTCCCTCCGTCATTAAGTATCGAGTTGGACGCGAAGAGAGAGCTTAACAGATCCGCTTTCTATTTTGCAGCATGGGCCAGTGAGTCGTCCTGTGCAGAGACGGAAGAAATGGCCTATAAGGCATTTCCCTTGGAAAACCTTGGCAAGAGACCAGTATGCAGGGCTTCACCAAGGAAGGTGAACTAGCTTCTCGCTTATTCTGCCAATGTGCTCTGACCTTGCCTTGGCAATCACTCTTTTGAAGGATCTGGAGGCGAAATTATTCTTCTTTTTAAAAGCGCTGGTGTTTACATCCTAGTTATGTAGCTCTCCTGCTTATAGCGTGATGCTATACAGGAGCAACCAAACCTTGCTGAATGGCTTTTGTTAGCCTTTGGGCGAAAAGCTAACCATCACTCGTATGTCCATTCTCAGATACAGTTTTTTTTTAATATATAGAATAAGGGTGACAAACGAGCACACAATCCATCTGATGGATGCTGTGGCCCATAAACATTTACATTTATCCTCGATTAAAATGCAGATTCGTTGTCACCCCTTAGAACCAAGGTGGAATATCTCGTTTACAGTTAAAGTGGTCTGCGATTCTTTACACTCACCATACAAAACACAGCAACAATAAATTGCTATTTTATGTTGGTATTCTGTGAGTGTGTGGGGCCCATATACATCTACATTTATCCTCGATTAAGAATCAAAACGCAGATGCGTTGTCATTCTTCAGCCTGGCTCTACCACGTTCTAAAAACTTCATTGCGTGGGGACCCCACAGACGATTAGTCTCTACAGCTAATGACATATGGTAATTTATATTTTTTTTTATAAAAAAAAAGAATACTAACAATGTTATTATTAAACATTACTAATATTCCCCTTAACCACTCGTGTGTTACGAGCGGTTCACGCCAGTAAATTGCTTGTGTTACGAGTGGTTCACGCCAGTAGTCGAATGGCGGATTCGAACCCAAGACCTTTTTGAGTTCGCGGTCCACGCCCTGCCATTAGGCTATTGTCTCTTCAATGGTAATTTATATAATATACCATAAAATACAAAAAAAAACGCAGACTACAAGTGACAAATTGATTCACTGTATTAGAAACCACTGTTATCTATCGCGAAAATCTTGCAAAAACCTAATAAAAAGCAATTTTAATGACGAGAAGCTTTGCCTGCTAACGCTAACGGTTATAGAAAACACTTAATTTACTGTAGCTATCAGTATTTTACAGTATATAATATTAGAATTGCATATTTATACAGTTAAAATTAGCAATGCCGCAACTTTGCCTCGACATTAGGAATTTCTCATGTATCACAGTGTCATTTTATATGCCCGTATACCGTATTTTTAAAATTATAATTGTCTTAAAAAAACTTAGAGACCACCTGGTAAGTGGTTACTGCAGTTCATGGACATCCGCAACCAAGTTAATACGAAGAAGGATACAAATATGTTGGAACTCAACAGTGCACGGACTACTGCTTGGTAAGAATAGGTAAGAGGATGATTCATACCTAGACGGATTTTTAGGAAGAAAAGAAATCCTATCACCTGGTAAACATTAAAAGTAAAATACACATGGACTAAAATCCTTCCATTTGTATATAACAGGCCATCGTGTGAAATAGCTTTTTATAGAATTAGGGTGACAAACGAGCACTCAGTCCACCTGACGGTAAATGGATGCAGTGGCCCATAGACATCCATATTATCTTCAATTAAAAATCAAAATACTGACGTAAGGACCAAGATGGAATGCCTAGTTTCCAGTAAAAAGCTTTCGGTTCTATTCATTGACCATACGAAACACAGATGCATTTAGCTGTTATTTTACGCTGGTATTCTGTGTGGTCCTTCCCCGGTCCAACCGACCAATTTGTGTCACGGTGTAACCGGAGAGTGGCTTTACCACGTATTAAGACTGATGAAGAATCTATAATAGGTAAAAGACTGTACTCGTAAATAGTTACATTTACGGGTATAGTCTTTTACCTATTATATTATTTACTTTTAGAAAAAGATCAGGAAGTTTGTATAGGAATTAGGAAATTTTAATAAAAAGATAAATGTGGTTCAAAATATTTAATAAGACACTTAAAATCACCTTTTTTAAGTACAAGAAAAATACATTTCATCAATACAGGGACGTACAGACGCCGACGTAACTTATGGCAACATTTTTTGTAGGGATTCTCACTACATAAATACATAAAATTTATATACACACTTAAACATATCTATTTACAAAATTCGCTAGGTATACATTTATAAAACAATATAATATATAATTCTATAAATTCAAGGCACCTCTTTAGCACCACTTTTCTTTTTTTCTTTGCACCATTTATTATCTGCATTCACTATTATTTGTACAGTCTGTTTGACGGAAAATATCCGCAGGAAAAATAATAATGTATAATCAAAAATTGCATACATACATGCATACATATAATTCATTATTACTCAAGTCAAAATCTTACGTGTGCATAACTAAAGAAAAAACAATTTGGTATTTGACAGCAGACGTCAAATTTCGCGAAGTAGGTTGCGCCGCGGAAGGACTTCTTACGTGAAACAAACTACACATTTTATAAATAATATTGTTCTTTTTTATTAATAGACGGACTCAACTCAGCGAAACAGTTTTATGTATACATATATACATAAATACAAAGATATTGAATATATCTAAACCCGTACAATCTGTACGAAAGATGATCATATTATGTATTTTGTATCACATAATATGTTATTTCTTTTTATTATTACATTAAAATGTACATACATATTATTCTATAAACATTTTAACATTTATAAATTAGCACCTTGTTTATAAATATATTTGTGATGATGAAGTTGATTTATTTATTAATTACACTCAGTTCATGGCAATGACGAATCCATGTGGCTATATTTACGTGAAGTAAGACCACTCTAGACCAGTAAGCATGGTCACAAACTGAATATTTTATATTAAATGTAAAAATCGAGCACATAGTCGATTCACATGGTGGCATATCAAGGTTTCGTAGACATATAGTTTTTTTTTCTAGTTGTTTAAGCAGTCATAGGGACTAAAAGCCTCGTTACAAGAAAAATGATCTGTAGTTGTTTCACAGACAATATAAAAAAAAAAACAGAAATATTTGACAAACGTAATTTTCGTTTCTTACGTCGAAAAATTTCATAGTTTTTCAGACGGACAGTGAAACTTATTTCTTATTTATTTGTATTTTATTTACTCTTCATAGCCTCTGTACATCGTCGGTACCAGAGTCAATGAAAGTATGGACTCTTCATATAGTCGTCCCAAAACGCACACGCATACATGCAAGGTTCATCTGCAGTAGCACACACAGAAAATAACGCGATAAACGCGTCAGCAGCACTTACTTTCTCTGTGTGCGTCTCAAAATGCTTGCGTGAAGTTTCCGCACTCAAGTCCACTGTGCTAATTACTCAAGTGTGATAAAGCAAATGTCGCCCTGTTAGCTAAACTATATTTACAATAAATAAATATATTTAGCATCGTCAGAAATCCAATAACATCCTCTGTATAAGCATTTATTGAATCGTCAACAACTATGTCAAAAATTCTATACAAATTTGTTTGATTTCAAAAAAAATTTATAAAACGACTGAAAAATTTCTAAATCTCAGTTTAGCTGCTCTTAAATTTGTTTTCTTGGTAAACGTAAGTTTAATTTCGAAACACAATAAGAGGAACTTTTTATTTTTAAGGCACTGAAAATCTCGAAGGAAACACCTAGTTATCTACAAACGAATAACAAATAATACTGTATAAAAACATTCCTGACTGTACAGTCAGCGCTATGTATTAGACAACACACGCCAATCTCGTTCTTATTGCACGAGTAAATCAGTCTATTCTGGCATGCATCACTCCAAGTGATGGCTGCTTCGATCAACTATCGATTTATGCACAACGATTCGACATATTTAGGGTCCATTTCATCGATCTCTCGCCCTTTAGTCTCAGGTACGAAAAGCACCACGAAGAGCAAGCAAAGTACAGATATACCAGCGTACAACCAGAACAAACCATACAAACCTATATGATCCTGGATATCAGCCGCCGTTTTCACGTTAACAAAACCACATAGGTGGCTAAAACTTGTCGCTAACGCGCTGCCAGTACTTCTATACTCTAGAGGGAAGAGCTCCCCTATGAGGAGTGAAGATATTGGACTGATGCCTAGTGAAAACGCGATGGTAAACGTTAACACACAGATCAGTGGTATCCAGTCGTACGCGGCGGGTTCGGTTTGCGTTAAATCGGTGGAGTTCATGAAAATCGCCATATAGTAAGCGTAGGAACCGTAACCAGCTAATGCAATAGACATCATCACACCACTGATCATCAATAAGGGGAGTCTACCAATGTTATCGATAAGCATTCCTGATAAACAAGACGCTAGAAGCTGAACAGCACTGGTGGCGATCGCTCCTCCATGAGGATTCATCATTCTGAACGTCTTCTTGAACATGGGAACGGCGTAGAAACTGAAGACATGGGCACCCGTAAACCTTTGGAAGAACATCAGACCGCAAGTTATTAGCACAGGTCTGGTAAGCCTCTTTGACAGTAAAACTTTTAATTTTCCTGCCCTTCCATTATTAAACTGCTTACTGGCTAATATGTTAGTTCTAATAGTCGCTAACTCCTGCCGAATATCCGTGTCTGGTCCTCGGAGCCACTGGAGAGAGTCTGCTGCGTCTTCTTCTTTACCGCGCAGGAAGAGAGAAGAAGGAGTTTCGGGAATAAAGAGTAAAGCCAGGAAAAGCAGCACCGGCGCGGCGGCAACAACCAGCGCCAGTTGTTGCCAATTCAGATACGCTCCTAGAGAATAAGAGATGAGAATCCCGATTTGGCTCAAGATCTTGGAGACAGAACTGAGACATCCTCTGATTTCTGGTACGGCGATTTCTGTAATGTATACCTGTGGACAAAATATATTATTTTTAGTTTACTTTTTTATTACCAAAGAAGACCAGACATTCAAATCAGGGGTATATAGTGCGCCCAAAAGCTTAAAATAACTTAGTCCAGCAGATTACAAGTGGATACTGTGACCTATAGACATCTATATCGATCTCCGGTTAATAATCAAAATGCAGATGAGTTGTCACCTCAGAGTAATTAATTACAGCTATTAAAAAGTCTCTGATTCTCTACACTCACCATACGAAACACAGCAAAATCAAGCTACCATTTTAAGCTGGTTTTGTAAGATCGTGGTCCTTCCCCGATCGAGCTGACTTGCGCTACAACCATAATATAGCTTTGACACGGCTCTACCACGGCAAATATTTAAAACTATAGTAATCGAATATAGCGTTGATAATTCGATGGTAATGAGCGTTGACCGTACTGAATGCCAGGTTCCGTAGGTCCATCACGATCGCTCTTCTTTACGGAATACGGCGTAGTAAAATCTGTTTGCACGCATTCAGCATTATTAAATTAGCTGTCTGTCTGCGTGTCACGCTCACCAAAAGCTAAATATTCATTCAAATTTTTGTTTTGCTAATACGTGAACAAAGGTGTTGACTGCCTCGTTGGCCTAGTGGTAGTATTAGTGCGACTGCTGATCATGAGGTCCTGGGATCGGATCCCGGGGCGGGCCAAAACTCAATTATTGAGTTTTTCCGTCCAGAAATTCTCAGTAAAGAGTGTGTTGCCCGGAGTCAGAAAATTGGCGTTGTCTCACCCCCATGCCTCGGAAAGCAGTTTAAGCCGTTGGTCCGGCGCCTAATCTCTCTCCAGTCGTATCAGTTTACCGTGCCATCGGATTATGCGAGTGAGGGAATAGAGAGTGCACCTGTGCTTGCGCATACACTTGGGCACTATAATCCTGTCCTGCGCCGATGGCTACTCTCCGTTGAGGCTGGGCGCCGTGACCGAAATTCGGTCTGGGGGACATTATTATTATTATGGGGTATCTATATAGTTTTCTCATCGGGTTGGGTTCCATAAATATATATTTGCAAACGAAAATTATAAATATACATAAATAACAATAAAATAAAATAAATACATAAAAAATTCATAAATAAATAAAAGCCCAACCAGATGGAAGCCCTCGGCAGGGGAGACCAAACGGCCGAGGGTTAGTGGGAAAGGGAAAGAAACCGGCGGACAATGCGAGCGGTATTGAGGAGCACCGCCGTCTGTATTTGAGCCCGGAGCAGTCCGTCACGGAGTCCCAGTCGCCTCAGATGACCCGAGAGGCTGACTGGGATTAGCTCCTTTGCAGAAACGACTACAGGTATAATTTCGGTCGATAGCCCACCCCACATCCTCCTGAGCCACCTTTTGAACCAAGTCCAGATATTTTGTTCGCTTATCTGTTTCGGCTTTCACGAGGTTCTAGTCATACGGAATGGTAATGTCGACCAAGAATATCCTTGACTGTGCACGGTCCAACAGCACAATATCAGGCTTATTCGCAAGAATTTATATTATTATTATTACAAAGATTGTATTGTATCATTGTTAAATGAACTCAACGCGCATCATCATCATCATCATGACGTCTTCATAGCTTTCTGCAACTTATTGTTGACTGTATTTTTGCCTTCTTATTTATTCCTTTGGAATTTCTAAAGACTGAAAGATTTTTTTTGAGAACTTATAGTACACCTGATGGTAAGTATCCATTGATGCCTGCTCAGGCAAAGAAGGCTACATATGACATATGCGTTGTCGGG
This sequence comes from Parnassius honrathi, assembly GCA_018247895.1. NCBI lineage: Eukaryota > Metazoa > Arthropoda > Insecta > Lepidoptera > Papilionidae > Parnassius > Parnassius honrathi. The sequence continues at coordinate 5,579 of DWHP01001643.1, read as the reverse complement.
CCAAAGGGCAATAAGCATGAGCAGTAGGCAGAGGGAAATAAGATGAAATGCCTCACAGGCTATAACTATACTGCCTCCCTTTACACTGAAATACAATAGTAGAAATGCTTGTTATAGTGCAGGAATTGTTATTGGAAGAAGGAAGAGGTTAGAGAAGGTTAACCTACTCAGACGTATTTCTAGGCTTGAAAGAATTTCTATCATCTAGTGCGTGTAGGGAATTCTTTTTCTTCCGGATATACCGTCACGACTTATAAGTAAAGTTCAATGGTGTAAATATGCCTCCCTCCTATGAGATTGCCTCATAGGGAGGATATTTACCACAGTTGCCACGCTCGGAAAACGGGTTCGCAACCGCAGTTTTTTATTTTTTTATCGTTATTAGGAAGATTTATTTACCTCTATATTATCCGCTACCCTACATCACCCGCGAGATGATATTGGGTAGCGGATGTTCTTACAATGCCAACTCCAGATGTAGTAACTATTAAAAAAGTTAAAAAGTGAATGTTATCCGCGTAACTAATTAAAGTTGTAGTAAATAGTTACGAAATTTGGTTAAAAAATACTCCAAATTTATACAAATTTGACAAGTGAAGATATGGCAGATACTGATTGGACAACTTGAGGTGATAACAATTGATGGTAAAAATTTTGAGACTGTGCTGTGGTGTGATACACGCTCCCTCACCTTAATTATAGTAGGTATATCAGATTGTTAATTTCAATTCGGGATATCAATTTTTATTTATTTCTCCGAAACATGCTCGTGCCTGATAAATAATATATTATAGAGTTATTTTTTAGTATATCCATCCATCCATTACAGCCTATACCGGGTATTTTCGAAACGCTCCTGAAAACGAAGACAGAAAGAACAGAAGAAGTAATACTACCGATTAAGGACACCTTTGACGATGGCACTAAAAGAAAATCAATCCCGATGAAAAAACATTTTTTTTACAACGATTAATAAATTTTTACAACGTTTAATAAATTTTTACAACGTACACTGCTGAAGATAGGCCTTTGCCATGGAGTGCCTCATGGTGGGATTTTGCCAGAGTTACCACATTGTTTTCATATTTTTTTCCTTTTATCTAGAGACCCTTCTAAATCATTGCAACATTCATACTTTCTTGAGGTCTATGTTTACACACTATATTTTACCCGACAGTAAGTGGATGCAGTGACCAATAACCATCTACATCTATCCTCGATTAAGAATCAACGTGCAAATGCGTTGTCACCATTGCAGCATAAGATGGAATACCTCGTTGCCAGTAAAAAATGGTCTACGGTTCTCCACAGTCGCCATACGCTGGTATTCTTCCCCGGTCAAACCAACCCGCTCGTGCCACAAAAATAATAAAGCTGCAGTATGACTGTACCACGTCAAACATGACTATAAGTACTTTTAGATTTTAAATTTTAAATTGCATAAATTCAATAAAACTCGATATAACGTATAACTTTACATAAATCTTCCAAGTATTCAACACGTAACAATTTCAAGGCGGGACACATAATGTTCCATATTCATTTTTTCCGATACTGAAGCAAAAGAATTTTTAATATAAATGCACGTTAATATTTATATGCTTGTAACTACATTTAGTTGAATCTACAGCCGCATAGAAAAGAAAATATCTGTAGTACACACAATATATGCGCGTAACGTATGCGTTCTAAATGATTTATGTATAACATATAAAACTGTTTAGATGTCAAACAAATATATGTACAGTTTTGCGGCCTTTTCTATACGTCAACTAGCTATGAGCATCCGGAACGCACGCAGTGCGAAATCCAGAGTAATCATTAGCCAACTTTCTTAAAAATTAAAAAGTATGTTTAATTTCAGAATAATGAAGTACAGGCTTGAAGGAAAGAGTATTATTTCTTTTTATTTTAAACAGATCAAATAAGGATGAGGTTCTATATTCGACGCGTATGTTTATTATGTATGGATATCGCTTAGGTTTCGCAAGTGTGATTTCTGAATCTCGATAATAGAGCAATTGTGTATCTAAACCATCCAGAGAACCACTCAAACACACACGAAAAAATCATCAAAATCGGTCCAGTCCTTATCAAGTCACGATCTTTTTCATAAACGCGGTGATTGGTTTTTATTTATACGGATAACCGGTTGCTCGGATATGGCGGTATAACTAGGACAACCGGATGGAAAATTGAAAAGTCCTGACAATTAACCTTATTTCCATAGAAAATTCCTGACATTTTGTTCCAAACGTAATAAATAAGCGTGAAATAAAACAATTTTTTGTATTGCTGTAAAATCGAAAAATCCTGACAATTGCAAAATTAGACCGCAATCCTGACAAGAGCTCAAAAGTCTTTGTCAGGACAAATTCTGACATTTCGTATTTCCAGGTATAACCATCTCTTATATTCTAGGTGTAAAGTGGTTGCTGTGGTCCATATACAACTACATTTATCCTTTATTATGAATCAAAATTCAGATGCATTGTCACCCGTGAGGACTAAGTTGGAATGCCTCATTTCCATTAAAAAGGGTCTCCGGTTCTCTACACTCACCATACGAAACAATTTTACACTGGTATTCTGTGAGAGCGTGGTCCTTCCCCAGTCGAGTCGACCCATTCTTGCTATAGCTATACTACTAATAGAATTGCAGCATGGCTCTACCACGTAAATTACAGAATACCAGCGTTAAATAGCAGTTTATTAAGAACCGGAGACCCTTTTTGCTGGAAACGAGGCATTCAATCTTAATCCTCAGAGGTGATAACGCATCTTAACGATTTTCAATCGAGGATAGACGTAGATGCTGTGGGCCACAGCATCCACTTGCCTTCACGTGGGCTGTGAGCTTGTTGTTACCCTTATTCTATAAAAAATGGCATCTCTTATAATCCGTACCAACATTTGTCGTATACTTTATCCTTATGTTCAGTTATTGCTGGACATAGGATAGAGGACAGGCGATTGCAGCATCAGACGTCTTGCGCCCCTGACGATGTTTCCCGTAGCTAGTTTATTTTACTTTGTCATTAGGAAATGGTTAAACCGCCATCTATCGGTGGGCTTTAGAACTTCCAGAGATTTCTGTAATCGACTTTTACCACACCAGCGACTAGATGTAGTTATGGGTTTTCTTACACCGCTCCCAAACGATATTTTGTTTTATATTGACTTGCTTTTTTTAATATTTGCTATTTCAGTCAACTATTCGTTTTGTTACCAACAGCGCGAGCACGAGTTTTCTATAATGCGGACAATATTCTCATTTAACTGAACGGTATGTATTTTGCAGGCCAAGGTTGCGTGTATACAAATACATAGAGCAAGTAATAAAATAGATATGTCTTTTTATAAATATTTTATTATTTCGTACCATTTTTTACGCCTCAAATATTCTGAGAAATATACTGCATAAATATCGTTATTTAACTTAAATCAGATATAACGTGAGATCGTTATTAACATACAGTGGCAAATCTGTGTAAAAACTGCAACGATCAGTCAGAACGTCAGTGTTCATCGTACTACATACAACACATGTTTTTCTGTATTCGAAAATGGGATTCAGTTTGAATACTTATTAGTTTAAATACTTTTAACTATAAATTTCTTTTCTATCTGGGCCGTTTTACTCTTTTCTAGTAACAAATAAGTTACTTTTTCCGTTTTTCAAATTAAAATATTTGAAAAAGATTTACATACTTCCATGATCTCATTCCTTTTTTATTTAATATTATTATTTTTATAGGATGGTTTGACAAACGCGCACACAGTATACTTGATGGTAAGTGGTTGCTGTGGCTCATAGACATCTACATCTATCCTCGAATACAAATCAAAATCCAGATGCGTTGTCACCCGTAGGGACTAAGTTGGAATGCCTCGTTTCTCGTAAAAAGAATATTCGGTTCTCTCCGCTCACCATACGAAACACAGCAGCATTAAGCTACTATTTCACGCTGATATTCTGTGAGAGCGTGATCCCCCCCCCCGTTCGAGCCGACCCATTCGTGCTACAACTATACTACTAATATAACTGCAGCATGGCTCTACCACGTATAATTTTTTTATATAGAATGAGGGTGAGAAATTAGCACACAGTCCACCTGATGGTAAGTGGATGCTGTCACCCCTGAGGACAAAGATGGAATGCTTCGTTTGCAGTAAAAAAGGTCCCCGGCTCTCTACACTCACCAAACGAAACACAGCAACAATAAATTGCCATTATTCTGTGTGATGATTGTATCACTAATGGGTCCGGTCGACCGGGGAAGGACCACGCGGTATTCTGTGAGATACCAGCGTAAAATAGCAGCTTAATGCTGCTGTGTTTCGTGTGGTGAGTGTCAATATCCCAAGCCAAGCCGACCCATTCGTGCTACAACCATAACATAGATGCAGCATGGCTCTACCACATTACCTTTCTGAGTACAAAGAACTACTATTATAATTATACTATATTTGATATGGGCATCATACAGAATATTTTTTTTCGTTTTGTATAAAACATATCTTCAGTTCAAAATAACGCCCGAGTCTAATAAAAACATAATTTGAAAAAAGTTCCTTTCTTTGGATTTTTATTGCATTCAACCGGCTTAGCAAAAAATCGTTAGAGCAGTTTTAAAGAAGATTTTTAAAACCGATATATACAAAATGTCAAAAGAAAATACTATTGGCAGTAGATAAAATGCCGTTGACCTAATATGCGTCCTTTGAAGCTGTGTATTGTGTTAGGAGGCGAGGCAATAATACATAAAACACAAGGCTTGCTTTCAAGTTTTTGTGTCGCCGTGAGAATACAACGTGAAACTGCATAAAGCAGCCTCTTAAAGTACCATTCAACTGTTACCATTTGTTCATAGTTCACTGTTACTACGTGTGACACACGGTAGATACGATTCAACAACAAATTTTCAACATTACATTACGGTATTTGCACTTCTTTGCGTATTATAGCTGCAGCACGTATGGGTCGGTTCGATTGAGGAAGGATCGTGCTATCACAAAATGCCTGCGTAAAACACCAGCATAATTCTACTGTGTTTAGTATGGTGGATAACGGCAACAAGGTGTTCCAATTTAGTTCTCAGAAATGACAACGCTTCTGAATTTTGATCCTCAATTGGGGATAGTTGTCGGAGTTTATGAGCTACATCGTTCACTTATCGTAAGGTAAATTTTGTGCTGATTTGACACCGTCCTTACTTCATGTAAAATAACAGTTTCAATCTACTCACTTCTCTTCATAATGATAAATTCACATCCATTGACCCTCACAGCTGTTATATTTAATATTTGCATATACAAATATGTTTTAGCATTACCTAAATAGATATTAATATTACAAATAATATGATTTAGAAATAGGAAGCTACTGTTTTAAGTTTTTTTTTTTATATAGGATAGGGTAACAAACGAGCACGCAGTCCACCTGATGGTAAGTGGTTGCTGTGGCCCATAGCCATCTACATTTATCTTCAATTATGAATTACACAGATGCGTTGTCACCCGTGAGGACTAAGATGGAATGCCTCGTTTCCAGTAAAAAGGGTCTCCGGTTCTCTACA
>DWHP01001642.1:0-15707 GCA_018247895.1 Parnassius honrathi | reverse complement strand
TCTCGGTGCGGGATATAATGGACTTCCTTCGGTTATGTCAGGTCTTGACGATTCTTTGAGTGACATAGCTCCTCGGAAGAAATACCCGTTCGAACTGGAGAAGGCAATCCATAATGTCATGTTTATACAACATCACATGCAAAGACAAGACGAGTTCAATGCGGTAAGTTGAATAAAAATACATATTACTTATTGTATATAATATATTTTCTTTGTAATTTTTTTAAGAATTTGTCAACTGATATACGATTTATACACAGGTTGAAGCATTTTACCACACTTACTCCGCTGGTTATGTAGGTCTGTAAATGCAAAGTCGATACCCTCGCGCTAGTTATGCTGCTCTAATATCCAGTTTGTGGGATTTGGCTTCGACACATTTTTGAATAGATAAACCGTAATTTGTCGGTCAGGACAGCTACTACCGTAATTTTGGCTTTTGAACAAAGACATTCAAATATTCATTCCTTCATTCATTGCAGCTTTTCCACAAGTCCACTGCTGAACGTAGGTCTCTCCCAAAGAATGCCACAAAACATGGTCTTGAGCCACCTGCATCCATCGACTTCCTGCGTGTCTTACCAGGTCATCACTCCAACTAGTGGGGCCCTACACTTTGCTCCAAACATTCACGAGTGAATTATTCCCATACACTTCATGTTCGTCTTTTAAATGTTATACTACCACTAACTAGTATATTACGTACTTACAATATGTAACTTGTTACATATACGTCTCTTTTGTCTTCTTTATTGTCCTTCTTCGAGCCTCTCGATGCAAGTAAGCTTAGATATTATTCTACTAACTGATGTTATATATAATATAAAAAGTAACGTTGGTATTTTCGATCCGCCAAGTGTGGCTACTATCGTAAATAAGAGAGATATTACAAGGCTATCTATGTTGGAGGCCTTTCAACAGTGAAATTTTTATCGCTTATAACGGTAATGACATGACTAATATTATGTTTTATCTTTAGGAAGATCAAGACTGGGGCTTTGTTGCCATGGTGTTGGATAGATTATTCCTTTGGATTTTCACAATCGCTTCAATAGTCGGAACATTTGCGATTCTGTGTGAAGCGCCATCCCTGTACGACGACACTAAGCCCATAGATATGGTTCTGTCATCAGTTGCACAGCAGCAGTTTCTACCGGTTGACAGTGGCGAGTCGTAAGGATCAAGCTATTATCAAAAAACCAAGATCCTAAGAAGTAGTCCTGAAAATGAAAGAAGACGATTTTATTTTGTTAAATCGCTTAAAATATTTTATTAAATATTCGAATGTGGATATTCAATTTAGAACGTATTGTGCAATAATCTTTCAGCCCCGCAAAAAGTTTTTGCAATTGAATCCCGTTTATGTCATGTTGTGTGTTATTTTAAAGAAAAATTACTGTAGATTTTGGAATTAATTGTTATTTTTCAGAAATCTTTTATAGTTGGAAATGAACTGAAAAAAGGGTTATTCTTAGTTGTCTTACCAAGTAGTCTTACTTTACAACGTACTTACAAATAATAAACCACTAGGGTAGAAAATACTCAGTAGTTCAGTAGAATATTTTTATCAGTACCTAACTACTTTATTTTTGTCATGATTATGCATTTCACGTTCCTGGGTAGGGCCAAAAATCAGTTATAATATATTTTTCTGTTAAAGAAATTCTCAGTAGCAGGTTTCAGTACATATAAAGGTACTCTATGGTAGCAGACTGGAGTCAGGAAGCTTGTACAGATGTTGCTTCCACCCCTGATCTCTCTCCGGCCGTGGCGGATTACCGTTCCATCGAATTATGAGACTAAGGCAAAAAGAAGTTCGCCTGTGCTTGCGCGTACATTCTGGCACTATATTTCTATCCCGCATATGTCTAGTCTCCGTTGACACTAGCCGCCGTGACCGAAATACGGTGTGAAGAACTCTTCCACTGTATATTTCACGTCTATGCTTGCCTGGTACTTTTCTTAACATTTATGGAAATAAACACTAACCAAATTAATCCAAAAAACACAATGCGTCATTATAATAAAAATAAAATAACTCAGTTATGTACTGATGAAAAACTTCTAGTGGACTACTGACTACCTTTTACCCTAGTGGTATAACCACTTTGTAATACATTGCGCTTGAGTTTTAAAATATTTCTGCTCTTATAAAATTATTTAAATGACGGAGTTAAAGTCAAACCGAGTAGAAATTGTCGGCAAGGTAGGATTGTATTCAGGCACTGGCTTAAAACGTTAGCTAAAAAAGCCGTGGTAACTCAGGAGGTTAGCGCTCGATGTAAATTTCACAGTACGCGTGCGATCCGGGTTCGATCCCTGCCGGCACCAATGAAATTGGTAATTGCAATTTTAAGTGCTTATTAACCACGCATTCGGCGGTAAAGCAACATCGTGAGTATACCTGCATTTCTGAGAAGTAAAAAAAATAAAAATATTTCGAAGACATGAAGTCTGCAAACACGCATGGTGCATTGCGGCGGACACTTCCTTTCTGTGAAACCCTCTAAGAAATGGCAGGAGGCCTGTGCCCAGCAGTGGGACGTATATAGGCTGTAACTTTACTTTTTTAGTGGCATAAGTAAGAAGTAATAAAAGCAACAATTCAGGCTTTTTTGTTTATAGTTCTATACAGGATGTTAGTATAAACACAGTCATCCTTGAAACCAGTGGTTTTTGCTCATTTATAGAACGTCAATTCAATGAAAAATAACAACATTTTTTTAATAAAATCTCACCCTAGGAATTTTTGCCTGTCCTAAGCCAGGATGAAAGTATGAAGGAACAGTTACATCACAGGATATGTGTACCTGTTGTGTTTTATTGGAATCTTGTGTAGGTAGCTAGAGCGGGCGATGATCTTTACAGTGATTACGTCACTCGGGCGCATAGGGTATCCATGAATTTACGGACGGTGTCGGACAGAAACTTTTTAATTTTTATGAAAGAATAGCGTTTTTTTATAAATTCGGGTGAATATTTTTATATTAAAACCAACTGCCTGTGGTTTTAGTGATAACGGTGTTTACACTTACACCTTGTATATTGCCAGGTGGAGTCGTCTTAGGATACAACCGAACCTCCATCGGAGATTCTTAGCACCGTTACCATGGTCGCACCGTAGCCAGGAATAGCGAAGTCGCGGGGACTGGGGGCCGTCTCTTTGTAACTCCCGCCATAGGAGGGTATTTTACCAGAGGTATATGCCAGTTAGATATTTTGAACAATTCATTACACAATCAGCTCTGAAAATCAACAATTTGAGATTTGCACAAAAGTTGACTTAGTCACTATAGCCACCGATTCATTTGGTGTTCGACAAAATACTAAATTAAATCTAATCAAATCAATGTCACTTTAGTATCATTTTACACGGGTTATAGGTTTTGAATGAAAATTTATTAAGTTTAGACATTACCGTGTGGTGAAGGCATAAGAAAATTATCCTGGGGAATTATTAAACTATAATGGAATATGTCAAAAAGATTTTATGACTTCCAGGCGTAAAATACTTAATGGTGACAGAAAGCCGCGTCAAAAGTGCGTAAAGTATAGTAATGCAATCGTGGCATTTCGGCAAATCCTCGCTAAAATGAGAGTGCGCAATGTCCAGCAATGGACTTTTATGGACTGATAAAAAGAGGACAATAGAAGTAAAATCAAATGGATTTACTTACAAGCAAAGTCAACTAATTCATTTTGAGCCTGATGGTACCCCATCGTGATGCCATAGACTATAAACAACATCATAGACGCCATAATTCCTACCAATACGATTGCACAACAGCCCCATGTTACAAGTCTGTATCAAAAGAATATTTGATTTAAAGAGTTAATCAAATTCAAAATTCAATTTTCTTGTCTGTATTGACATTAAATGATGCACGTGCCTTGTAAAAAACAAAACGACGCACGTGTTCTTGTTTCTGAAAATATTGGAACCTGCGTCAGTCTTCTCTGACTTTTCTAATTTTTTTTATAAAAAACGGGGGCAAACGAGCATGTTCCTTACTTGATAGTAAGTGTGCCACCGCCTATGCATAATTACAACACGAGGGCAATTGGAGGTGTGTTACCGCTCTTTTTAAAAGTACTCATCTCGTTTCTTAAAGGTGTCTAATTGAAGGTCCCTAATTTGTATAGGTCCGGAAAAATCGCCGTTGGTAAATAATTACACAAAGGATTAGTGCGAGCAAGAACTGTTGAAGTTAAGAGTCTATTATATTTCATCTATTCAACGCCTTGTCTTGAGTGTTGTTTTGCTAAATTTATAAAAGGAGGAAGTTCTCAATTTGACCGTATTTCCTTTTTTGTATGTGTGCTACGCGATCGCTTGGTCAATTATGAACCGATAATGATGGTTACGTTTTTAATTAAATGGGCTTCAGAGATGGTTTTATAAAATTTCATGAAAAAATTCCATTGGACGTGACCTCTCTAATGGTGATAAAATCGGAGATGAAGTTTTTGATGCAGGTAATGATTAAGACGACTATTTGTCGAGCGATTCTACTTGTTATATATATATTACTTAGTCAACTCAAAACGGGCTAAAATATACCTTTTATTAAAAAGTATAAGCCGGATTCAAAGAACTAAAAATAATAAAATAATTTCCATAGAACAGCTTCTCAAATTAGAACTGTAATTCTTATTTATACTATGTTTAAACACCGACTTTTCTATCGTCAGGTAAAAGTTATTCATAGAATAAAATACAACATAAATAAATTAAAGATTACATTATTAATAATATAGTTCTTGAACTATTCGTAAAACTAAATGTAAAAGTCAGATAATATTTTTTTTTATTTGTGACATTCAGTTGGGTTACGATTTATTTGATAGATAACTAACGATTGAAAAATTAGCCTTAAGTTTTTTGAAGTTGGTTTTTACCTTTTAAAAGTCGTGTTTAATTTTTAATAGGAAATTTTTAAACAATTGAAATGAAATATCTTTATTTCTTCGAAGTAAATTTTCATTTGTCAAATGTAATTTTTGAAACCTACTTAATCTTCCACTACATAATATTTACGAAGCTAAATAATAAGTGCTAATATGAATACTACACAACGATGCCGTTCTGGTTATTTTAAGCGTGATGGTTATACCGTCATCCCGATAGATGGGAAGCTATGAGATCTTTGTGGCATCACTTATAGTCGCCTCTTATTAATGGGGAGATTGAGAACCGTTATTCTAGCATAAACTCGAAAATGCCTGGTACGGTGTTGATGAAAAAATTTTGTGTGTTTTTGCGTGGCTCCTCGGATGGTTTTGATTAACAATTACATCCGGTAGGGGCAATGTCGTCGAGATCTGGAAATCACCGGTGCTAAACCGGGAAAACTCGCTACTTTTGAATAAAAACTATGCGTGACGAACGGGCACACAACCCACGGTAGTGGATGTCGTGGTTCGTCAACACCTACCTGTCCTCGATTAAGAGTGAAAATGCAGATCTGTTGTCACCTCTAAGTAATGAGATGATGATGACTATGAGAATGCTAGTTGCTAGGAAAAACATTTTTAAGTACATTTTGAAATAGTTAATAAATTAATAATAAAAATCTTAAGTACCTGTGAAAGCATAGTGACAAAACAGCAATTGTCGAATGAATTAAACCCATAGTTTTTGTTCAGATAACCTGCCATATGTAATATACATAGAAAAATGAATTAGCATAGTAGCGGTAGCTCAAGGAAAATTAATTCGAGATATTGTAGTTCGATTCCTGCTTGAACTAATTAAATGATTATTTATAATAATTTTGAGTACTGATTTATCACGTTTTACGGCGAAGAAACTTGCGTGACAAAAAATTAAAGTATTTTGGAATCATTTTGTGACATTCGCACTTGCGAATTCACACTGAAGAAGATGGGTGGAATCTTTTCTGCACCCTAATCTTTGTAGAATAAGGATTACTAACAAACACTACCAGTTACTCAGTTACTAAGTGGATGCTGTGGTATATGGACACCTAGATACATTATCCTCGATTAAGAATAAAAATGCAGATGCGTCGGGTTGTAAAAATTAAAGAAATGTCTCGTAATCAGTACCAAGGGTCTCCGTTTCTTTACAGCTTGCAAAAAATTCAGTGAAATTTTATTATGTTAGAGAACCTAGGAGGCCTGTGCTCACCAGTTGGACGTATAAAGGCTTTTACTTTAATTTTAATTAAAAATCATGTTTCTAAATGTGTTATACTTATTGTTACAAACGGGATAGGAAACGCTATGTAAATCATCATAGAACAAACGGCTTATTATGATGATGATGAAGACTAGCTCCAGATATGCCTGGCAATGAGTAGGGATGGGCAAGCGAAAAAGAAATCTATATTTTTAAACAGTATCGAACGGTATCAATAATTATAGCGTGATAAATATAAATATATCGATACATTAGTAGGATGAAAATCAAAATTTTATTACTGTACGTGTTGACCACGAAAATAAAACAACAGCATACATGAATGATTTTGTTTGTTTTGTCTATCAAATGATAAAATGTATATATACTTTTAAAATATATTGAAATTGATACGAATTACATACATACTCTAAATATCGCATATCGACGCTTTTGTGAGAAAATATCGATATATCGATATTTTTACCCAAGCATATCAACGAGCTCCTAGCTAATCACACAATGTCACAGGTCCTTGCTGTTTTACAATTTGGTCAGTACTTTGGAAATAAATGTATTAAATATATCTTAAACACAATAAGAATTTAGAATTGTTCTCCAGATGCCACAGTACAGTTTATATAATTATTAATTAGGTACTATCAATAAAATGAGATCCTTTGTAATAAATGTAACAGTGGTTGGGTAAAAATATCGATATACCAATATTTACTCATAAAAATAACGATATATATATATATCGTCGATATTTTTAAATCGCGATATATCCATATTCGACATTTATTTTCAAGTATCCAAATCGTATCAATTTCGATATAATTTAAGATGTAGTAATCGACAAGACATTAAGCAACAAAAGTATTTATGTGCTGTTGTTTTTTATTTCGTCGTCCAACCGTCCAGTAATACCATTCTGGGCCTTATCTTATTACATCATGCAAAACATGACGATATATTCTTATCGATATTTATCACGCGATATATATCGATATGATATATATCTATATTTTTTTCACTTGCCCATCACTGCTACCGATATGAATAAAGATTTGGATTCCTTTAAGAAAATTTGCTGTCTCTATTAGCAGCTCATTTAGGGAGATCTAAAGAAAGTACAATTGGTCCAAGGATAGATGCTCGATACAAGTCTATTAATGTATTAAAAAAGCTTGAAAATCCCAATTAAGCGCCATTTTTTGCAAGAAACTGTGAATCACATAGTTTGGGATGAACTTGTAAGTTAATGCATGTGTTACTTCAATGGTCACAAAGGTGAACGTATTCCGTATTATTAACGTGTTCAAAGAGAACATGGCTGTGGCAAAATGAAAACAATTCTCCCTTATATTTACTCGTATTAGTAAGTTCTAGAAGGATAATCTCTGTATGGCGAGCTGCTGGTTTTAGAAGCTGATACCTCGTCCTCATCATAGAGGCCACACGCATCTGATCGTCTATAATTAACACACAGTGCTTAGTGAGCAAAAAACGAGCAAAAAAATGGAGAATATTTAGCACTGCTATTTATTTTCTCTGATCCTGTTTCTAGATTCGTTAGATACCTCATAGTTTTCATACTTACTTTTCCTATTCTCCAAATAAAACGTCTTGTCGGAATATAATGTATCGTCTAGACGAATATATATGCCTTAAATGTGATTCTTACTTTTGAAAACTCTAAGAAACTTTACTTGTTATGTAACGAGAATTGTAGAAAATTATATTTTTATATTTATATACCTATACATATAAATACTAAAACATGAATATTTTGTTCGATGCTAAACAAAAGAAATGTCAAACTAGCCTGCCAAATGTATTCCACAGAACAGATTATACTCTCTAACGAGAGCTTATAATGTGTTTTATCTAGGTTCTTATTTCCTCTATTTATTACTCAGTATCTATCGACTCCGCGAGATAAGAGGAGTTAGCCAAATATATGATCTTTAACTTGTACCTATTATATATGCTGTGCCTATACGTCCCAATTCACTTACTCGGTTACATATCACGGTTTTGGCGGGAACTTGGCCAACGACCGTCGCTCCTGTTTTGTCGCTTGAATAATGGATTTTAATTTGTAAAAGTGATGTGATTTTGTGAATTAAGTGTCTGCGCGTGTGAACTATTAGAGAAAACGACGAAACAAGTGCTTTGATGTTGATACAAACCTCAAGTTAATTTGATCGCTTGAGCGCCTTGTGAACTTGAGTGGCTGTCATCATCAATAGGGTTGAGCTGTCGTCAAAATCTCCAAAAAACTTCGCAATGTGACGCATCAGCATATTGTGAATAAAAAATGTATAATGAAGATTCTTAAAGAAATGATAGGCGCAGAAGGGTGAATACCCAGAGCCGAAAAGCCAGTTAAATAAAAAGAAAAATATCCAAAGACTACCATTTACTACATATTTATTTATCTATGGACCACAATATTATATACGCCAACAATCACCGTTTTTGCTGTCATCTTATTAGAAGAACTGTTTTGTTTTCGTATTTCGTAATTGGCGTGTAGGCCAATAACCTAAAATCTAGGCTAAATTAAAAGAAGTAGGCTGTGTTATTTACAAAAAGAAATAAATTGCTGCGCAAAACTAAAATTTCATATGACAGTGGTGATGTTAAGTGTAAACACACATGAGGAGCGATGTCATATGAGATAGTAATCAGGCGAGCGCGAAAAGAGGATGCTGTTCAACGTGCGGAGCTCATTAAGCTTGGACTCCTTTCGCACCAATGGAACGCCTTCATTTACTTCTTGTTTCAAGAGGTGAAGTCTTACTATAAACACGCGTATGATGTTAAAACTTCGATAAATTAAGATACCTATGATAATAATTGAAATGTTACTTTATATAATTTTTATGATGATAAAATTATAATTTTTCATATATTTATAATTATCATGTTACGCACAAGAGTAGACATAAAGTCACATATTAAATTGCGCTTAGTCTAAGAAGTTAGTGCTGACTAGTAAGCAGTAAAATAAGGTGTGAAAATTTAATATGAGATATTATATAATAAGGTAAAATAAAATGAGAAGTAATACATACCTATGTTAAAATTAAAATGTTACTTATAAATTATTTTTATAACTCGATATAACACCAAAATATTAACTTAGTACTTAGTTTAAATTTATAAACATAATTTATGGCTGCCACTATTTGTAAGAAAGAATCTTTGCGATACTTAACAGTATTCCGCCACCACAAATATCATATCATCACCATAGCAATGGAATGATGCAAAATATGTTTGTCACTGTCAACAAAATGGCCGGCCTAACAATTAATTTTATACATTTTTAAATTGATTCGAATCGAAATTGGGTGAGTCGATTCACAAAAAATCAAAATCTTGAGTGAATTTATATTTGTTAGTTAGTTTACGATGGGCTGTTTTCCGCAACTTTATGTCTAAGCGCATATTTTGCTTGTGGGCAGGAATAATGTGATTATTTGAGCCACGATATCTTCCTGAAGAAGTTCGACAGTCCTTTGATGGTGCAAGCAACGTCGGGGAGCGATTACGGCGTGCCGAGATGTTTAGCCCTGTATGAAGTGACTTCTGAATATGTCAGCAACACGTGAGCCGGCATTTCTTCCTCTCCCATGAATGCTCTACACAGGGGACTATCAGTAACACCTACGGTAACAAATGTTTGTTAAAACAGCCAAGCCCTGTTACTATCCTGATCTATGGCTTGTTCAGTCTCATTAGAACCTTGGTTAGACAACTTTATTTCAGGCAAGGCCTCCCTAGCTTGTCTACAGTCTACTAAATTTTTCCAAATCTGAGTGTTTAAATTATTGAAGTATCTACGTCCCAGTGAACGAATGGTGGCGGCAGTAGCCATAGGGGATTGGTATTATAGATTCCAACCCTATAGCTGCCAGAGCCGATCCCCTTCTGGCCAATTCGTCTGCTGCATCGTTGCCTCTAGATCCACTGTGCCCCTTGATCCATTGCGGAGTCACATCGTTGTGTGCTTACATACCTCATTCAATTGTTCATGGCACTCAGTCACGAGTTCGCCACATTACAACTCACAGCTTGTAGTACCGTTATACTGTCGGTCAGTATTCTGATGGAGAAATCTCGCCTTCCTAGCATCTATTGCTATGGCCGCTTGGATGATACCCGTGCATTCAGCCTGGAAGACTGTGTTATGGGTACCCAGAGGTGTGCATATGTGGATATTAAGGTCTTCAGAGAAAGCCCCAGACCCCACACCTTCGTTTGTCTCAGAACCATCCGTGAAAACTTTGAGCTCTTTTGGACCCAATCCTTCCAGATGGTCAGTTTCCTTCAATTGTATCTTGTACTTCTTATCGAACACGAATTGTTGTTGCTTTTTTTGTTGCTTTACCTCAGCATGTTTTGGTGGAGTGATAATTGGACATGATTCATGGTAGCTATCGATCATGCCTTTAGTATCTACCTGCTACCTGTTCTTCTAGGAGCCATTGATCTGCTGTGGTATTTGTGCCCCCAATACCCACGAGCGAAGACGTCAGCCTATTAAGATATTTTGTTTTATCTGTCTTGCGGGGATTTCTCCACGGTGGTATAGCTAGGATATCGACCTATAGAACGCAGCAGATCCGTCTGTGGTCTTTCGACACGTGCCATCCCGTTATTAGTTTAGCTGCTCCTTCTGTTGCAAGTGTGAGGTCGATTATTGTGGGACAACGTTTATTTATGTGAGTTGGTTCAAAACCAGTGTTTAAAATGGTTAGGTTAGTGCTAAATAAATATTCAACCATCACCTTACTTTGATCATTGGGTTTTTCCATTCCCCAAAAGGGATGATGCGCGTTGTAATCCGATCACAACCTCTAGTCCGATCCTCTCGGAGAAATTTACCAGCCTAACGAGGTCATGAGGGAGAGGAGTGTCTTCCTCCGGCATGTAGACCGAGGCGACGAGTAATCTTCCCTCCTGTGTATTTTGTATTGCTACAGCATACATGTCTCTGGAACAGATTAATGGTTTTGCACAGATATCTTTAGTAGTATAAACACACGCTCTAGGCTTGTCGTGCTCAGAGTTGTATAATAACTAACCTTTTAGGTTGTTTAGGCCTTTAATCTTACCAGCCCCAACCCATGGCTCCTGGATTAGAGCTATGGCCGTCCTTTGTGCCTCCAATCACTTGCCTAATAGAGCCGACGCAGATTCAATGTGATGGAGGTTGGCCTGCACTAGGCTAGTTCTGAACAAAGGGCGCGCCATCATTGATCGCGTCCGTCCCGTCCCCGCCCAAAAATAAGCCTGCCAGTAGAACTCTGGTCTCATCGTCAGCCACCGAGTCGTAATTGGACGTCAAAATGCAGTCCTCTTCGTCACTCAGTGAGCTGCCGCTGAGCACAGTTTCCACTGGAGGCTTCGGCTCGATTGTGCAGGCCGATTTTTCACTGAACTTGGCATCCAGTGATTCTGCTGTACCATAACCATGGCCCTGGTATCCATGACTTCCGGGTTCTTTTCTGTCTCTTTGCTTGGTGGAGAATCAAAGAATTTGCCACCACGACCATCAAGAAAAGAGCTTACTCCTTTCTAAAAGGCCGGCAACGCACCTGCAATTCCCCTTGTGTTGCGGATGTTCATGGGCGGCGGTAGTCACTTAACATCACGTGAACCGTATGCTCGTTTGCCCTCTCTATAAAAAATAACGACCCTGAAATTTAATGTATACCGCCCCACATATACTTGCGAGACGGCGCCCGGCTTTCTTCAGGGTAGGGACATGATCCTCCGGCACCAAAACAACGAGGAACCACCCACCCTCCGTCTGTTTGTCCGCTTTGAGTAGCAGCCAGTCCCTGATGTTTACCCAGCGGTTCTGGTACGCAAGCGCAAGCACACGACAAATGTCGCGTAAGTCCTTCCAGGCACCTTGGGCACCAGGGATAAGGATACCACATTTGATTCTCTGTGACATCTTTGACTGTTTATTTATTGTTAGCGAGGTGTTTGATTTGTGGTTGATTGTATTAATATTTCCGTTCAAGCAGTAGAGAGCCTTCTGGATATCGCACCACAGCTTCAGTACACCCTCCGTGTAAACGGGTTTGCCTCTAATAACTGGGCCCGACGCATCAGGGTCCTGGCTACTCCAGGCCTCGCTGGTTATGTTCCTCTGTATAGCCACAAGGATATCATCAGCTACCTCTTTTTTTATGTGACCTGAAAGTGCATACATTAAGGCCATACCCAATCTGCTTTAGCAGCAGAAGCGTAGCTCGTTCTTGCAACCTTTGGTTGCTGTACGAGTCGCACTTTTTTGTGGTGGTGTTGTGAGGTGGACTCACACGGCATCCTTTTGGCTGTTCTTTCCTTCTTTCCAGGACGCTTGGCTGCTCTCCGCTTCCTGGCGGATATCTTAGAGCTGGTTCCGGCGGCCGTGCCCACTACCCGGGCTGGATTTTCATCCTTCCCAGTTTCAACGTAGCTACTAGTTCCAGCCCCAAGCACCGCAGTGGTAGTAGCTTGCCCAGTTCTCTTAGTGCTGCTCTTAGAAGCAGCGAGCGCAGTTCTTTCTCTGCGGCCTTTTTCTCGCTGCTTCTTATTCTTATTTTTGACCTTTGCACCACTGCCTGCTGGGATAGACCGACCTGATGGTCCGACAGGTCGGCAAGTCACCTTTTTGGGTGCCTTGCCCTTCTTCTTACTACTCACCACTTGCCATGCAGCAGAGAAAAGGTCATCAGTTCTTTGGGGCTCCGCAGGAGTTTTGCTACTCGCGGTCCCTTGCTCATTTCTCGCGTCCAGCTCCTCAGATTGGGAACTGATTTTGCGAACATCCAGCGCGGAAATTGCCCCCTTGGTGGGACTACCTACGCTGGGTGGTACAGTCCGTGTAACCGCCGGTTTCATGGCGGTTCCTTCTAGTTTGTCAGTGTCTAAGGTAAGCACCTCTGACACGTCTCCCTCTTTTATAATGGGCCTTGTGTTGTTCATATTATTTATGTGTTAAAAATTCCTTTCCCGACGGAATTTTTAACACATATTATTTATGTGTTAAAAATTCCGACCCCACCCTCCATGGGGCCTGCACCTTTGGGAACGCTCTACTTTATTATAAAAGGAATTTCAGGTGTTAGGATTGCCGGGGGAATATAGAGACGCGAATTTGGCTCACAGCGCAACATCGGGAGCTCGATCCATCTGGCAGATAGAGCTGAAAAGGCCCATCCCCACTGCCCGAATAGACTTTCACTTGCTCCGTCAGCATGGCTTTTACCTACTCTACTCTACCACCTAGCCCTTTTCAGGGAGACTAGGCCGATCCACATCCCTCGCCTGCGTCCCCCTGACGGGACGCTTTGCCATTTCCCTATCTGTGGCTAGCAGATAGGGCCACCGTTTAGCTTGAAACCTTTTTTGCCTCGACACGATATACCCCAGTGACTATTGGCTCAACCCTCTATGACTCCTTCATTCCCGCGTACGGCGCTTAGCTGCACATGTCCTAGTGCAGGTGGGTGTGTTAGTCCATCGGATACACCCACTCTCTCCGGCGGAACCACCCCTCCTCTTTTATCCGTTCTTGGGACCGGCTGCACCAAAAAGCACGAACAGAGTTGCATGTGCTTTTTGGTGCAGGCAGAGTTTATTAGTAATGTTAATAGCATTTCTCGTATTTTTTTATAAAACAAGTTTGTGTCTTGATATACCACCAGCTATATTTTAATAGGAAATTTTATGTGGCAATCTGAATATTTACCTACGTAGGACTTTATATACGAAAAGTATTGGAGATATGATTAATATTTATTTTACATCTATTTAAAATATTCTCATCATACTCTATACAAAGTTCCATTTGCCTAAACCAACTCTGAAAACACTTTGCGAGTCTTGATCTGATAGGTCGGAAATCGCTTCTTTGTAGGCGGCCACGGCTTCTTCGGCGCTTGAAAAAAACTTGCCTTTTATTTTTTCTTTGACTCTTGGGAACAAAAAGAAATCACAAGGAGCTAAGTCGGGGCTGTAGGGTGGGTTACTTAGTTTCAACACCAGATTCCTCAATAAATGGTTTTGTTCTAAGGTATGTGAAGAGGCGTTATCGTGATGCAACATGATTTCCCGAAGCCCGGTCTTTGGTCTTCTCTCCCGCACAGCTCCTGAAAAAGCTTTGGGTAATGCAACTGTAGTATACTATTCAGAGTTGATTGACCTACAATTTTCTAGCATTGACGTCGACAAATGTCCACTCCGCGAAAAAAACTAGCCACCATTTTTTTGCCAACGTTGTAAGGTCTTTGCAGTTTTGTCGGTAACTGTCCTTCTGAGTAGACCCATACCGATGATTGTCTTTTATTTTCCGGATCATATTGATAGATCCATGTCTCGTCATCAGTAACGATTTCTAAAACACGCCTAGATGTCCCGTTTTCAAAACGTAGACGCATTTCATGGCACCAATCAAACGAGGGATCCATCGACCACAAAACTTCCATATTCGATCCATCGTTTTGAATGAAAAGCGCGGGACGCGTTGCAGGAAAATTGCTAGAACTCTGTTTTTTTTAATGTTGAACTTATGACTTATGAAGTGTTATTTTTAAATAAATTTGCTTTTTAGAAACATATAACATGGGTGCGTTCCATTTTTAAATGTCGAGCATCTCAATACTTATTGAGTGACCTACGTGCGTCAGGCTCTTCCGTTCCTTCAATTTCCAAGAATGAGAGTGAATTGGTTATGATATATATTATGTTCTTTTTCTTTATGACTGTGTACCGATAATTATGCCTCCAATTTTTTTTCCACATTCCTGCTACACTAGTTATCTGTTTAACTTGCGGTTAACGAAATATACTTTAATAAATTAGTTTAATAAATTTGTTAAATTCTTACAGGTTCATTTGTGGTGGTATTTTCGTAGTAAAGTTACTCATCAAAGAGCACTAGAAGAAACAAGTGCAAGTCTTTATAATGAACTAGAACTCATCATGGCAAAGTTGTCAAATGAATCACAGAAATTAAATAATCCTCGTCTGAAAGTTTTGCTGTATATAGAAATGGCACAAGCATATCTTATCTATGGTAGAGTGCAAAATGTAGAAGAATATTTACTTAAGGCCAAAGACCTTGCTGGTTTAAAAATGGAATTGACAGGTAATAATATTCTAAAACCTCTAAATATATTAACGCTCACTGTCCCATGATTACCCACATATGGGTTGTTGCTTTTGTTTTACTATAGAGAAATTGCGTGTTTTTTATTTTTTTAAAAGAATATTATAGTCAGCCAAATCTAAGAAATACCTTTTGACGTTTCACATTAATCGTTCTGCAATAACTTTGCACAAACGTACTCACACGATTTTAAATAGCCTTTTTCGTAAATCCGAAGAATTATGAAGTTATCTATATTTCACTACAACGTGTATAGTTTTTTATCACTAATTTGAATTCGAATCTTTCGAACAAAGCAAAATATTAAAAAAATAATTAGTATCAACTTTTTACTTGACGTTGTTTCAATGATATGTCGCTATGTAGCTTACCGTAGTGTTTGGA
>DWHP01001641.1:0-15709 GCA_018247895.1 Parnassius honrathi | reverse complement strand
GAGTAAAGTAAAGTAACAATGTGTAAAATGGAACGTCCTAGCAAAAGGGTAGTTAAGATGCGTTCAAAATATGGTAAAACGCTTACGCTTGACGTAGAAAGTGCTTAAAGAAATATTAAAAAATATTTTTTTCCTACGTTTCAAACGTAACATTGTGATACGCGTAATTAATTTACAATCCAATTAGTGAATTTTAAGATTTATTTCATTTCTATACATAGTCAGGTGAAAAATGGGCATCTTTCTTTCCTATCTACCTGCCTATATTTTTAAGTATTTGTATGTATTTATGCAAACTAACCAACTAGACGAAAATGACATATAATATGTAGTATCGCCAAAATACCCGTAGCTTTCGGATTTCCCATCCTTATTTGTGTTAGTAAAAACTTATAAAAACGAAAAAGAATAAAACAAACAAGTTTAACCAACTTCTGAATAATTTTATTATCATTCCAATATTTTTAACCTTTTAAACCTAAGAAATAACAAAAGCCCAAATGTCGTCTTTATAATTACATTAAAATCTTCATCATCTATTTTCCATCATTTGTATAGGACCATACCTGAGGTATAAACCTATAATATAATCAAAACAGAAACATTATAATCGGTTTTCATTTAACGAAGATATCAAGTATCTAACATAAGAAAAAACCTGCCATGTGCGTGGCGGACCACGCGCAATGTAGAGGTAGGGTTCCGTAGGTGCCCGTTCCAATACATGGCCTTTCTTGATAATGAGCATAATAAGTGAGTTCGCGGTCTGATCACTGTACCTACTAAAATGGTAACTGAAGAACTTATTTTGAAATGTGACTTATAGGGAGTGTACTTACTTAAAAAAAGATTTTAAAAAACTTTTCGATTTTGAAAATAATACAATTTACATCAAATCATTCTAATTCCAAATGCGTACCAAGACGGTCACAGTGGGCTATCTATCTATATACTCCTGGCAGTGCCTAAGATATATTATTTGACCGTAACGCACCCTCCCGTAAACTACCACTGCCTTAAATTATCCTGAGGGTCGCCCGCGTAAGTCAACAAATGACTGTACGGGGTTATATGATTGTATGAATACTTTGAATCAGGTCTATAATAAATACCAACTAAAAAATAAGCGAAAGTAGTAAGTAAGTAAGAAAGATTCTCCGTAACCCTACCTACCAATCCCGCAAAGAAAAAAGTAAAATGTTTATTTTTTACAGTTACGATAACTTTACAAAGTTATAATGCAGCTAGTTTTATGTCATTTTCTACGGAATTGTAAGGAAACATTTAATAATCCAAGTGCATTTAGAAGTTCGACCATTATTCGTTAACTTGTTAATTCTACTAAGCTATGATAGTTTTCTTTTTAACTTCATTACATATACTACTATTGTGTATACTTTCCACATTTCCAGAAACAGTGGGTTAATTGGTAGTAAATTTAATTGCCGCACATGATTCTAATGAAAAATACCACTTTAAAGCTAAATATTTCGCAAACGGACCCCTGAATCGAAAAAATGTAGTTCTATACCCCCATTTTTTAAAAGACCTATCCAACGATACCCCACTTGATAGAATAGACGGACAAAAAAAATTATCCTCCCTTTACCTGTATGGGAGGTACCTAGAACAAAAACGTCTTAATTATAAAGGTATATAGGTTGCAAATTAATTAATACCTTTATTATAATGGATTTCCGCAAAGTAACGCCTGATTCTGTCAATTAACGTCTTAATTTTATTACACAGTTTTGTAGGCGTGATTAATATCTATAACAATGTCGAATTACGGATATGTAACACCTGAAGTGTCTAAGTAAAACCGCGGATGGACGGACATGGTGAAACTATAAGGGTTCCTTGTTGTTTAACTCCGGAACCATAAAAATAGACATACATATATAAACACTCAATTCTGTCACCCAGAGGGGTAGGCAGAGACTATGGACGTCCATTTCGTATGATCTTTGAAAACCTCTCTCTCTTTCTTTACAACCATAATTATACCTACGCATACATGCTCGTCGGTTATGGGTACTCTTAATTCGGCCCATCTTCAATGTATCGTCAATTTGATCGGTAAACTACCATCTAGTGCGTCCTTTGTAGATTCTGTCCTTCACTTTAACTATACAAAATTAAATACGAAAAAATAACATTCTAATTGAAAAATCCTCCTTTTTATAAGTCGGCTAAAATGGTGAACATTATTACGTTTTCCATTCCACCATCGGGCGACCAAACGCTCGGCCAGTAAATAGCAATCTACATCAACCCCTTCGTTGTCGACATACGGTTTGCTTAATTGTTCGTAATAATTTTGTACAAACGGATTGGAATAATTTATAAGCATCTGTCATTCCATCCGATCACATTGTGTCTATCTTCAAGGGAAGAGTGAATAGCCTTTTGCCACGCTATATCAGTATGCTTAACTACCTTCAGCTACACCACTACCTGCCATCAGTCTGCAGTTAAACACTGGCTAATAATCGTTGAAGAAATATTAGTAACATCTTAAATAAACTTCCTTTATATTTTCGACAACCGCCATAACTTCCGGTTAACTAAATAAACTGTGCAGGCTTATCAATGTGACGTGAATGCAAATTTTCTGACACTTATTCGTCCTTAAACCTTCTGATCTGATGCAACGTGTTTGCATGAACGCACAGAACGTATTACACATTTAAATACACTGCCAAAAGAATAATAATTGTTGTTATTTATGGTGAAATTTGACTCCAAAACAAACGATTTATAAATAATAATTCTGAAAAGGACTCCAAAGGGTGTGCGTAGGCATTCCTTGATTTAATCCTCCCTTGCCTTTTACGGTCACGATCAAGACGGTAATATAAATTTTAATGATAATATATACTTTCCAGCGCCTGTCTTCCAGTCCGATTTAAATCTTGGCATTTTCAAGGCAAAAAAAAGGAATGTTGTTACGCGCGATCTACCATCTAAGGCTTCATCACTGCTTACCGTCTTTTGGGACTATATTAAATTAAAAAAAATATCGTCACTATGTTTTTTCGCAGTAGTTTTTAGTAATGGCATGGCGTAAAAATTAGTAATGGTACTTTCTTACATTTGTAAATTAAATTCTTGCTAAATTTAATTATGGAAATAGTTCAAATTTAAATTTCTCCTATAATTATAATGATAATCTATTTAAAATAACCGGACGAACAATTTTCCACTCAAACATTAATATGACGAGGCTTTCGAAAACACATATTTAAAAAATCTGTTACTTCACTCCGTGCATATTAATGAGGATAATAAGCAATTATTACATTTTTTTCTATTCCCATTGTGTTCGTAAGTGTGATCCGTCGAATGGAACGCCCCAAAAATAATCCAGATAAACCCGTACTCTTAGCACACTCGGCACGTAATAACATTGTCTTCACCATGCCTCGGAAAGTCCAATCGCTACTAGGCTTGCAATACTGTTTGTTTTCCGGGGACACCTTTAACTTAACTGCAGTCTCTTTCAGCTTTTGGTTTTATATGGCGTTTATATGAACAACTAGATGTTCGCCGCGACTTCGTTCTCGGGGAATTTATTGCGTGTGGGTTTGTGGGGCGTGTGGAGGGGCAGTTCGTTGTAGGCTGCGACTTCTTGGTGGGTGAATTTGTTAGTATGGATGGATTTTTATTGTTTTTTTTTTCGCGGACCCTTATTATTTTTCTAAAATAAAATCTATCTATCTAATATACATCTACCAGTGAAAGTCCCGTCAAAAGCGGTCCAGCCCTTACGGAGATGAGTCGGAACAAACAGACAGACAGACGGACGGAGAGACAGAACGACAAAAATTTTAAAAATTGTGTTTTTGGAATGAGTACCCTATCTACTTTCATATGCATTTAGTCAAAAGCCGTTGTTTTGACATTACAAAGAGTCACTTCAATTTTATTTATATATATAGAAGTATGGATGTTTCAGAGTGTTTCATATTCATTTATAAACGGCACGACAGAGCCACGTTGCGGTTGTAGTATTGTTGTAGCACAAACGGGTTGGCTCGACCGGGAGTAACCACCCTCTCACAGAATACCAACGTAAAATAACAGCTTACTACTGCTGTGTTTCGTACAGTGAGTACAGGAAACTGGAGAAACATTCCATCTTAGTCCTCACGTGTAACAACACATCTGCATTTTGATTCTTAATCAAGGATATTTATTTATTATTACACGTATTCTATAAAAAAATATTTTATTCAAAAACATGGATACCCTAGCCACTACCCATGCTCACCCGGATGCGGAATTTTTTTGCATACAACAAGATGCACTCTGTGCTTCGTGACGATATTCAATATTCATGGCGGTGTTACATAGAAAATAAAACCGTGATCTTAATAAATAATAAACGGTATGTATCTTTATCAACGGATATGTCAATCGTATCGATTTAATATAATGATTAATGACATAAAGCGACAATTTTGTTTATATTTTAAGTATCTAGGCTATGCTCGGAGTTTTTCCGCATGACAAACTTAGAAATAAGGATATTCACAGTAAAAGCAGAGTAATCAATATAGCCCAAAGAATAAGTAAGCTGAAGCGGCAATGGGTCTGCAATATAGCTTGAAGAACCGACAGCCGACGTGAGAGAAAGGCTTTCGAGTGGCAATCTCGAACCGGTAAGCGAAGTAAAGTGGCCCCCCACTAGATAGAGTAACGATCTGTTAAGAGATGTCGGAATCCGATGGATGCAGGTGGCTTAGGACTGTGCTTTGTTTGTTCCTTGGAAAAACCCTAAGTTAAGCAGTGAACTTGTAAAAGGCTGTAATGATAATTAAAAAAAATAATTCCATACGCCAAAATAATTCATAAATTTTGAATGTGGAATATCTTCTTTTTGTGGGTTAAAAACACTATATAACATTAACACATTAACTTCACAGTGAAATAGTAAAATTTATTTCCTGATAATATCGGTAAAATATTATAGAAGTGTTAGTGGACAAGATACAATTCGACAATACAGTTCACGCTTCACAGAACAACTACTCCCGAATACTTTACACAAAAAAATTATCCTCAGTTACTACTTCGTATGCTACTCGTTACCTCAAGACCCCCACGATATCCGATAACTATTAACTACTCTTCGCAAGACCGTCCTAGGTGTAAATTCCCCTAAACCTGAACTGTGTAAGCTCCTTAACTCTTACACTAATTTTATTGATATTCACTATGACTATGACCAAATATAAAACCATGCTGAATCTTGTAATATTAAGTATTGATTGTGACCGTTTACTTTTCCATGTACTGTATTTTTTTCTTTTTCCTTTTTATTGCAAGTTATTGTGTCTTATTACATTTAGCTAAGAACTAGTTATACTCGTTTATGAACCTTGCAATGTGAACAAACGTTGTTCAACCTAAAAAATAAAACAAATAAAAAGTGACACACGTAGAATTTGTCAAAAGTGTATGCAATGTATTTTTTTAATGTTTAGGGTTCATAACACAAAGATCACATTGCTCAACAATTCTCCTGCCAAAGCTGGCCATTACATGTTTTTTTAAGGCTGATGAAGTGGATGAAGATATTCTTTTCCTCAAATTTTATAGTATAACAAAGAAAAACAACCATGTAATTTTGTGTTGCAGGTTATTTTTAAAAAAACAAACGTATACATTTCTATGTATCAGAATATTGTTTCCGTTTGCTTATGATAACATTAAATAATATTTCATTCTGAAAAAAGTTCAAACTCCATTCATTTCAGAGGAACACAAAATTGCGCGAAATCACAACTAGTAATCTATATGTCAAGTAGAGGAGATCGTGACCTGTCCATTTTCTAATTAATAGGTTTTCCTCCTAAAGATTACAAATGATATTATATCGGTGGACTGCCGCCAATAAAATTTTATGAAGACCTTGATATATGGAGATTCCCAGAAGTCTGTGTACATTGCTTAATATCTTATGTATATTATTATAGAATTGTGTTAGTTCTGAGGTTGGACACTAGCCTCTTGTTTATACGCTAAGTTGCATGTCATATTAGTCCCCACAAGTGACAGCGTATCTGTTACCTTCTTTTACAGGTTTCTATGGGTTATATTAGCGTTCGGGTCGAACTTAGTAGTTGATTTTAAACTAGTTTCCCGAAGCTATTGAATTGAAATTTTGAACTTAACTCAGAATCGAATGAAAGTATAAGAATAAAATGATGCTATATTTTTTTAATACATACGTGGTAGAGCCGTGCTGCAACTACAATATGGTTGTAGCACGAATAGGTCGGCTGGACCGGGGAAAGATCACGCTTTGTTTCGTATGGTGAGTGTAGAGATCCGGATATACTTTTTTACTGGAAACGAGGCATTCCATCTTAGTCCTCAGGGATGACAACGCATCTAAGTGTCGATTCCAAATCGAGGATAAATGTAGATGTCTATGGGCCACAGCATCCACTTACCATCAGATGGTCTGTGTGCTCGTTTGTCACCCTCATTCTATAAAGAAAAAACAAACATATTTATTTTACATTTTTCATTGCTATGCGGATGACAGCACTGGTGATGCTCTGTACGCCGGCCGCGCCAATATTCCTCGGGGAAAACGTCTCCGAGTACCGGGACAAACTTGTGTCTGAAGTCGAGTCTTTGCTGAACAGAGTCTCGGATTGGCGGATTGGCGACTAAATCGAGTCCAGTTTAACCCCCAGAAGACACAAATTTGCGCGTTAACCGCTAAAAAGAACCCCTTTGTCGTATCTCCCCAGTATCGGTATCCTCGGCGTCGACATATCGAGTGACATGCAGTTTCGTGGTCACTTGGAAGAGAAGGCCAAATTGGCCTCTAAAAAGCTTGGCGTGCTCAGCAGAGAAGGACAGTATTTAATGCGGTTACATCGCCTGCAACTTTAGGAGGTGGAGGTTCGGTCGCACATGGAATACTGTTTCCATTTCCGAGCTGGGGCTCCCCAGTACCAGCACCTTCCACTTGGCCGCTTCCAGCACAGAGTGGCTCGAATCGTCGACGACCGAGTGCTTTCCGATCGGCTTAATTCACTGGCTCTGCGAGGAGATGTTGCATCTGTTTGCATTTTCTTTCGTATATACCATGGGAAGTGCTTTGAGGAATTGTTCGGATTAATCCCATTCGCCAAATTTCCTGAACGCACTACGCGGCAAAACGTCCCGATACCACCCACACCATCTGGATGCTTGGCGGTCCACCACTGTACGTTTCACAAGGAGTTTTCTCCCGCGTACGACCTTTGTGTGGAATAGTTTACCACCGGCGATTTTTCCGAACCGATACGACCCGGCGACCTTCAAGAAAAGAGCTTACTCCTTTCTCAAAGGCCGGCAACGCACCTGCAATTCCCCTGGTGTAGCGGTGGATCATGGGCGGCGGTAGTTACTTAACATCAGGTGAGCCGCATTCTCGTTTGCCCCCTCTTCCATAAAAAAAAGGATAGATAGATAGTGTTTATTCAGAGCTTCTTACTTCTGAAGGTGGTATTGTCTACGAGAACAAAGGGAGTAAACTACTGAAAATGCAGAAAAAATAGCCCTTCATGCACCATTTTTACGTGGTAGAGCCAAACTGCAGCTATATTTTGGTTGTAGCACGAATGGGTCGGCTCGACCGGGGAAGGACCACGCTCTCACAAAATAACAGCGTCAAATAGCAGCTTAATATTGCTGTGTTTCGTATGATGAGTGTAGAGATCCGGAGACCCCTTTTTACTGGAAACGATGGATTCAATCATAGTCCTCAGAAGTGACCGTGCATCTGCGTTTGGATTCTTAATCGAGGATAAATGTAGATGTCTATGGACCGCACCATCCGCTTACCATCAGGTAGACTCTGTGTATCTTTGTCACCCTTATTCTATAAAAAAAAC
Organism: Parnassius honrathi; assembly: GCA_018247895.1. Lineage (NCBI taxonomy): Eukaryota > Metazoa > Arthropoda > Insecta > Lepidoptera > Papilionidae > Parnassius > Parnassius honrathi. Next base: position 7,811 of record DWHP01001641.1, on the reverse strand, counting down.
TATTTACGATTACATTTACATTTATACTTTAATTACGATAATTCATGTACATAGAAATTTATTTGATGACTACTTTAATAACTACGTGAAAAATATAATATTATCAAATAAAACAATAACTTCATATGAAAATATTGATTTATTTTATAAATAATATCACTAGTACAAAATAAAACAATACTTTCAGTTTCACCTATTAACTGACTAAAAAATAAACATTTTTCTTAAGTATTCGGTATTTGACGGAACAGGATGAAAGTGGCCAAATAAGCCTAATACCGAATAATAGCCGAATATTTGTTAACTGTCTACTATAGATACATCGTTAACTCTGAGGATTAAAACGAAATGGCTCTCAGTCTGTAATTATACATTTTTTTACTTTTTAAATGAATGCTTTTTAAAATAACATTATTAATATGCACTTTAACTACTCTTGGTAAGCTCGAAATTTAATTATAAATTACTAATCTAAGGAGTGGTTCACGAAAATAGTCGAATGGTGAATTCGAACCCGCGACGTTTAGGTTTGCGGCACCTTACTTTTGTTATTTAGAACCAAAAGTTATATTACATATAATTTCTTAACTCTCTTTAAGCTAGAGTACAAATTACCACATATTTGACTGCCTGGCAGCAGATAAATACAAGATGTCGATATCTACCAAGACGCACTCTTAGGCAGAAAGGAACTCTACAACTCTATTGAATTCTTCCTTCAATCCTTTACGAAAAATAAGCATCTTTTTATTATTTTTATTTATTTACAAAAAAAATAAACAGTAAAAAGTAAACCTCATCCGTAATTTTCATAGTGAAAGCTTCGTAACGGTGAAATTTTCCAGAAAATTGTATAAAAGCTTATAGGCGGGCTTCGCTTTTTTCAGCAGGACAGCGAATGAAAGGGAGGAAATACGATATAAAGGTAAACTTCATTGATTAAGTTTTGACTTAAAGTGAAATAAAATATTTTCATTTTTCTGCTGTTGGCATATTTTCTTATTATTTATCTGGGGAATAGACGCTAGTCGAAACTTAAATATAACACAAAAAAGTGATTATCGTCAATCCTGTCTTGAAACTACACAAGTAGAAATCCTCTATAGTAGTTAACTCGTATATAATTTATGACAGTAAAAAGAAAACTTAAAACTAAAATTATTCTTGTCTTACTCTTTCTACACGATATAATCGGCAAGAATGCTGGCTACGTTTTCTAGCTTAATTTCTAAACTTACATTGTGCAAGAAAAGAACTCTCTTTGGTCTACTGGTATCCTCGTATGCCCTTTTTCATGTATTTATTGATTACAGTCTGCCAAAGTCAACTGCTGAACGTGGGCCTCCCTACAGGCCTCATAAGGGGGATGGCACCACGCTTGGTGGGTTGGTTGACAACAACATCTGTATATTTTCTTTTTATTATAAGGAAAACGCTGCTGCCCGTTTTTTGGTTTGTTTTTAATTGTCGCCTCTCACGTCTGTCATCCAAAGGAGTAGGCAGTGACTAAGAACTTCCATTTTGCACGATAGTAACACACCTTTCTCGTCTCATTTACATCCATATATCTACGCTTACATGCACGTCGGTTAAGGGTACTCTTAACCTGGCTCATTTTCAATATATCGCTAACTTAGGCGATAATTTTAATCTAGGGCGTCCATTCTAATGCTATACTTACGGGTTTGGAAATTATCACTTCTAGGAGAAGCAGCACAAACTCAATGAGACTTTTCGGTTAACTTTAACATAAGTCCGCCTAGATATCTTATTAATCCAAGGAATTATGTTTTCTAGCAGATACTTTCTTGGAGAGTATACCTCTCCACCAATGCACTTAGAAAGACTGTTAATGCGAGATTTTTTACAGAGTAAGTGTGACCAACGGGCACACAGTTCACCTGAGTGTGAGTGGATGCAGTAGCCCATTGACTTCTACATCTTTCCCCGATTGTGAATCAAATTCTGTATGCTTTGTCACCCCTGAGGATTAAGACGGAATTCTTCGTGTCCAGTAAAAAGAGTCTCCGATTCTTTTCACTCACCAAACGAACACAGTAGTAGCAATAAGGCCTATCCTTATTATAATGCCGTTCACAGTTTGCTCTCGGTCCAATCACGGTCTGAAAAAATATTATCAAGTAAGAAATATGTGTGTGCATTCATTATATCCGGTAATAAATCAGACCGAGATCGGACCGAGAACGAACTGTGAACGGAAAATGAGGATCGGCCCTTAAGCTGCTATTTAACGCTGGTATTCTGTGAGAACGTGGCCTTTCACCAGTTGAGCCAATCCACTCATGCTACAATTATATAGCTGGCTTTACCACGTAATAATGATGATGAGATACAATATTTTTATTGTACAATTTTTACGAAACAAGAACCATATTAAGCACACGTTCATCCGTGTGGTCACGGCGTAAAATAATCAATCGCCTCATTTTAACTTGCGGTCAATGGTCAATGGGCAGCAATATCAAGATGTCTGTTAATACGATTTTCAAAGATGCGATCTCCAAAGCATATGGCTTTTGTCAAGCTAAAACCATGCGGCTTACTACTATCGGCTGCATCACCACCTACCGTCAGGTGGAATAGTTGAGCGCTGGCTTAGAATAGAAAAAAAAGCCACGTCATGTTTGCCAAGCGTGATGATTAAGGCATATACCACCCATAACGGGGGAGTTCCAATTGCCACACTAGAAGTGGGTGAACAAATAGTAAAGACATGTAACTTACCGATAAGTAAATATATAGACAACTGCGCTAATTACCAGGCTTCGATTTTGATTTATCTGTATCGGATATGTAACGAAATAATAACTTTTTTAATAATTAAACTTTCGAAAAGTCATATCTCATAATCACGTGAGACTATGCAGAACCTTATTATATTTGAACTATTTACAAAATTATTATTTAAGATCATTGAAACATTTATGATAATAGAAGACACAATCACAAGACGAGCACTATTACACTTAATTAACTTTCCAAGGTCAAAATTTTTATCAAATTTCATAGGTACATTTATTTTGCCAGTAAGTTAAATCTAACGGTTATTTATATACAGAATTAAAACATTACACTAACACAATGACACTACAACTATAAACTCAGAGATAACATGTCTTCGAAAACACCAGAAGAAAACTTTGCACTCGTGCATACGCTGACGTGCGACTAGCACGGATGCCGCCAGCTTACTGAAAGATGTGGGAAGACAACACCGAAAGCTTTGTGCTTTTGAGCGAAATTTTATATTGCTCACTAAACAATGATTACAGTGAGGCATTATTTTGTAGTTCTCTTTCTTGGATCTTTTTTGGAGTTGTAGTTTGTTAATACATAAATACCTGATGCGTGACACCTGTTATCTCCGAAGGAGTAGACGGTATACAAAGATCAGCAAGCTATTTGGGTCACGTTTAGTCAATGGGTATGAATGGAAAATAGTACTATCTATCTACACAAACTCAGTGGAATTATCTTTTTAGTCGCCTTTTACGACATGATGAGCGAGTAAAACGGTCGGCACATTTGGCCAATATGGCAAAATTCCAAAAATCCTATATCACCAAGAACCAGAGTAGCCCAAACGATCAGTAAGCTGAAGTTTCAATGTACCACCCATATATCTCGAAGGACCGACAGCCAACGGGAAACAACGGGCCTCTAGTGCTATCCTAGTACCGGCAAGATCAGCGTAAGGCGGCGTGTCAATGAATGGAGTGACAACCTGTTAAGAATTTTGCACGGTTCTGATCCATTCATGGTGATTGCCATTCCTTGGGGAGGCGTATATTCTGCAGTGGACTGGGGAGAGGTTGTAATGATGATGATGATAATTCTAGAGCCAATTTATTCAAAACGGGAATGTCGCATCTTTTATTTTTTAACAGCCCGTGAAAATTTATTGCTGGACGCAAAAACTATGCGCCTATATTAACTATGTTTTTGGTCGTAAACGATTTTAAATGGTACAGTTGAGTGGATGTTCTTACGATATGCTAATCGCGGTTTTGGTTTGGCATTTGTGCTATTTGAAATGTAAAGCGCTCCGTTTTTCTTTGTTTTTGAACTTTTGAGTATATTGCATTTTCAAATTGCCCACACTAGGAATTATCAATATATTTCTATTACTTGATTAAATAGAAATATTTGCTGTATTGTGGAGGCTTTAAACAAACATATATTTTCATTTATTCCTGACATCCTATAAAATTCCCCTGCTGAATATAGGCCCCTCCCAAAGATTGCCTCATTCCGAGGATTTTGCCACAGTTGCCACGCCTACGAACGATCAGGTAGATGCTGCTGTCCATTCTCATGTTTTAGTTTCCCTCTGTCGCCCCTTACGATACCCACGGGACGATTTGGGGTAGTGTATATTCTTACGCTGCCACTGGCATATCCAACACGGGCTGCAACGTAGCACCCAAATGAATTGCCATTGCGCTACCATGATCACTAATTGTAGTGCCAGGGTCACTAAGTTAATAGAGAAATATAAAGTCTATAATAGTAGTATAATATAAAAATAAGGGTAACAAAAATTTAAATAATCTCAGAGCAAAGTTCGAAAAAGTTGTTGGCAATACATTTTCATTGTAAAGCAGAATCATCGTGATTTCAGAGTAGATCGTCGAAAACGCTTTCTTTTTTTAATTGGTGTAGTATTCGACAAAAATATACTTTGTGATGTGTAGAACGAGTTTTAGCATAATTTGATTGCATTTTATTTTTTTGAGCGTATATGATGCGTTAACTCTGGTACTGTAATTTCCAATAAACTTGTGGAAGCGTATTTAACTTTGCTAGCGGCTTTTCTGAACCTATGACTTAGAGGCCTTCAAACAAATAACTTTTAGTGGTAGAGTCACGTTACAGTTAAATTGTGGTTGTAGTACGAATGAGTTTTAATAAAGGTTTTAACAAAATTATTTAATATATGGGGGCTTGTAATTAGCAATTCTTATGACCATTTTGTAAGATTTCCAATAAATTAGCCTGAAAGTCTTCCTAAGATAAATAAATACATTTGAAGCGATAAATGACCTTGATGGTAAGTGGCTTCTAAAGCCCATGTACGTGTTTAACTATCTTCTAACAAAGACTACAGATGCGTTGTCACTTGTAAGGTCTGAGATGGAATACCTCACAGCCTCTATAACCCTTAGACCGAAAGACAGCGTTGCACAAACGGATACCCAGACATAATCATCGCCAGAAAGGAAGTTCTATCACATAGCGTAAAGCAGTACAATGCGTTTGTAATGCAGTTTACTGGATGATTTTTTAACGGCTGGGGAAAAATTGGATGTAACCTGTGAACGGAATGGAAGCATCTATGGCACTGATATTTTACATTTTTTTAATTTTACATTATTGTATTATGAATTAGATCTATCAATAAATACTAGTTATTTGGTACGTACCTATTATTTTAATTTCGATAGTTTTTAATTAATTTATTCATTTAATTCAAAAATTTTGTTGTTATTTTTTAGTACTGAAACATTATTTCAATTTGTTAGTATTTATTAATAGATCGATTTCATAATACGTTGTTGTAAAATAAAAATTGTATAATATCAATGTCATAGGCTTCTATTCGGTTTACCTGTTAGACACTATTTTTTCCAAACGGTAAAAAGTCACCCAGAATATGCATTTTTTGAAAATGATCTCTAATGTGTTTGAAACAGAGGCAGTAGAGAGCCGTCCACTCTTTTTGCTAGTTTCAGATCAAAAATTGTCGAACAACAATAAAATAATAGAACTAATTACTTTAATCTGACTTTATTTTATTTGAATTGAATAAACGGATAAGGAAGCTGAAGTAGCAGTGAGTCGGCTATATAGATCAAAAATTCCTCCTCCGGGGAAGAAACGTTCTCAAGTGGCTGCACTGGTTAACGAAGTATGCCTGCAAACAAAAGGAGCGCCGAAATTTCGAGATTCGGATTGGTCAGTTCCGTTCTTTGTGGCATTCTTTGGGGGAGGCCTATGATGATGATGATAGATTAAAAATTAAAATCATGTTTAAGCTTTGGTGACAGAAATATGACATAATTACAACACATAAATATTGTATATAAGTTGCTTAAAAATCCCATTACACAATCATAACCACATTTCCAAAAATATGAAATATGAAACTCCCTCCTACCTGTCAATCAAGTATTCTTTCTTTCATAAATTATTCACGCCTAACGGATGAACGTTTCCGTTACCCATTTTTTACTATGTATTAAACTATATAGGATCCTTCCTGTGATTGCATTTTCTTTTAATATACATTTTTTGCTTTGTAAATTAATATAAACATATAAATAAAATTGAAGTTTCCGTCTGCATTATCTAAATAAAGCATTTTATTGAGCTAAGAGAGTTGTTTTTATGCCAACAAGACATTAATAATTTTATTTGTGTCTGTCCGAGATAACTGAAGAAATAGCTGAAACGTTTGACAAACTGATAGAAAGTATGACTCGCGGAAAGAAAGTCTAGCGGTGACCATTATCGTGCATAATCGGCAATATTACGCATTATTGCGTATGATTGGCTGTGCGTATCGTTCGCGTGCGCTGATTGGTTCTCCAGTCGCATCCCGTCCCCCTTAACGATGCGACATTCGCAGCTATCCCCTCCACATATCGTTCAGCAATAGAGTTACGTCCCGCGTGTTGTAAAATCAGGAGTGTCCTTGTTTATAATTTATCTGGAAAGATTTATTTTTGTAAATTAGTTTTTCATGTTTTTCTTAAACCTAAATAACATCACATTAATGGACCCTACCCAAATGAAACCGGGAGCTGGTTGCTAGAAGTTCTGGAACATCTGTCAGAAAGGTTTAGCTAGTACACGGTTTGAGAACGCTTATTATTTGATAGTGTTATATATTACTCCTCACATTATTACCAACAAGGCTGTAACTATATATTATATAGTAACAGCCTTGCTGGTCTAAACGTGACTGCTAATCATGAGGTCTCGAGTTCTACAACCGGGACGAGAACTAAAAAAAAATAGTTGTTGAATTTTTCCGCCAAGAAATTCTAAGTACCAATAAGAAGTCAAGAAGTTGGTGGTGTTTCACCTCCGTGCATCGCAAAGGTCGTGTCGGATTGCTAACCGATCGGACTGTGAGATCATGGCTAATTGCCGTTGAAATTAGGCGCCATGACCGAAATTCAGTCTACAGATAGAAGTCTCCTTTAAAAACAAAACAATAGCTCTTTACTTTTTAAAAGCTTGCGAAATTCAATAATAAGTGTGTTTATAGCCATAGCAGCTGTTACAATTGATCTTTCTGTGTCGCACCTATATTGGTCTTATTAAACCTGCATAGTTTGCAAAAAAAAGAATTGCTCTGGTAAAGATAATGATGAAAATGTCGTCATTGTGTGTGAAGTGAAGAAAAATACGCGCGTTTCTCCTTCAATGCGTACAGGTATTAAAATTTATGTAGATAAATTAAATTAAGTATAAAACAAATCGGCACTAGTAGTAACAGTAGTTTTTAGTAAAATATGAATTTCCAAACTTGGAATTGAACACCGGAAGACTAAAAGACAAAGAGTCCGGATTGAATTGTCTTAAAAGATTAACTCACAAGTATTAATTATTGTCATGATTTCCTTACAATACGTACATATTAAAACTTTGGTAATGTTTTATTTTTATTTGGTTTTATAATAATGTTTTACCGTCTGTTTTAATTCTCTTTTTTATAAAAAATTATCGATTGATAGTAATAAATAAGTATAAAAGCCCCAATGAAGCATTGTATGAATAAGTAA